>OW971889.1:11205000-11507500 GCA_943193645.1 Acentria ephemerella
CGTCTCGATACTGCTTGTCGCATGCTGTTAAATTATATTCAAACGACAGCAACGCCCCTGTTAAGTATCGGAAACCACTTTTATAAATGCGGTTATTAACTTAACGCAACTACGGTCGAAGCGTCTAGATAAAACTCACATTAAGGGTACATAAAAGCCGTGGATAATATCTCTAAGAGCCTGCTGTTCTGGAAAAGCTGAAAATCTCTTAAATAATAGTAATTTCTCTTGAGAGCATTAAAAGAGCAGACTGCTATTATCTAGCCTAAATTAAGCATCGATAAGAACTTGTGTTCGACAACACAAGAATCTATATGCTAAATAACGTTCGAACCCAGGAAGTCGTGGCCGGGGGTCGTCAACTGCTAGAAATTGACATGACGTTATTTATAACAAAGTTATCTATTGCTTTGATAGTTTATTAACATTACTATGAACTTTGACTTTGAATATTATAATTTTGTGATCTGTTGACTTCACGCTGTCTATGCCACTACATCAACTTAACATAAATGTCGCATGTGACATGTTATGCATGTTAATACGAACTCAAATTGCTTTGCTAATGATTTCTATTTCAATCATATATTAATGTTATTTACGCCAGTTTACTCGGTATTCTGTGTGCGGAGCAAAATAACTTAGTTATATTTTAGTTGGGTCTTCATTATAGATTTTGTTTTCTATTTATAATAAATATAAAAATATATTGTTTTAACTTTGAGAATATTAAGGTTACAGTTAAGAATCATAAAAAACAAATTACGAATATGGAAATTGGGAAGAAAAGTGTTTTCACGAATAAATATTTATCAACAGCCTAATATATTCACATAGAGAATAATGAAATAATTGTACATAACAACCCTCATCTATTGATTGTGGCAGCCGATTCATCAATGGGCGGGCTGTGTTTGTTTACCACCCCGCCTGTCAATTTGTGTTTCCATTTCAAATTCGATAGCTTCATTTAACGAAAACATTGCATGGACGAAATAAAAATATTATTCAATTTCGAATTTGCAATCAAATTTTGGATATAACAAAATGGGCACATTAAATTAAGCTTTACTGGAGATTATATTTTAGACTAGCTGTCCGCCCGGCTGCGCATGAAAAGGTTTTTTTTATATTTAGAAACCCATTGAAAAACACTACAAAAAATTGCTAATTGCTGTAGTCTTTTAGAATTTTTGCTTATACGTATATTTCGGTGATACATTTTCATTTAAACGTATAGAGACAGATGAAAACGTCAAATCGACAGCATAATGAGTATCAGTTGTTTTATTTACAAAATACCTGCTTCTATATTAATGTACACACGTTTAATATTTAATTGTTTTTTCTATCAATAATTTAATTTTAAAAAGCCCTCGGGTTGTAGCAGAATATCAGTGCTTTGTTCACATCCCGATGTGAACAAAATTAGTTACTGAGTTGCGACCCTTTTGCACTTCTGCAGCGCACACAATGGTCTTTAATACCTTATTATTAAATGTTTGTCTTATTCTTCTTTTATCTATGTACTGTCTGGATGGATTGTGTGTGATGTAGAGATGGAAATGTTTTATTTATCTATCTATCTATATACCTATTGTAGTTTGTCTCGTTTATACAATCAGGTATTGAAAACTGACAAAACTATATAGTTGTTGAAATCATTTGAGATTCTGTTTAAATAAAAAGTATCTACTAACACTACTCCACATAGGTCATTGACTTTATAATTTTAACTGACATTTTCCAAAAGCATTATGGAGTAACTTTGATTTCGGCTTTATACGTGTCAAGTATCAGTCACTGTCATGTTTTGTGTGCGTTCTTTATGAATGTATTTGTATTGAATGATTTTTCTGATTGTAACCTGTTGTGTACGCCTATTGTTATTAATAAACAAACAAAATTAATAAAAGCTACCTAGTATAAGTAGGTACCTATGTTTACTCTTGTCTTATAGTAAAAAACGCTCTTAAATGAAATCACACAAAATACTTTTAATATTTCGCCTTAAAAGCCTGATGCGTAAGGATAGAATTCAATGCAAAAATAATTTAACTCATTATTTCATAAAATTCTCAAATTACGGATAATGTAGCAAAAAATGGAAAATATGAGATGGCGTGATCAATGGGGAATACAAAAAATACTAAAAAATAGATGTAACAAGAAACAATAAACATCTAGTGACTCGTTATTGACGTCATGTTTAAAACTCACTAATGGTACTAAAGTTATTGAGGGTAACAATAAGTATATACATTATTATTGGTTCATTGAGGTTTGGTGTATTGCTTCAGCAGATTCCAGGTCACCCCAGCGTCAGACAGGAGGAGATTCCCAGTGCCATGATCTGTCATCTGGCACTGTGCGAGCCCCACATACGCTCAACAGTAAGCCAGTGGCGGGTAGGACTGTAAGTGGAATTCTGCTCACAAAATTATATATGCAAGATGCAAGATTCTGCGATGAGATATCGTGCCTTATCCAGTGTGCTTTATATAAATATGGAAAGGTAGATCCACCAATGGAGATATATACAAATGAGTTTTACGTTAAACGTATATAAACAGCTGTGTCTTCATTAAACTGACTAAGACTGTTTGTATTACTAAATATTACACAAAGGATGTTGACTTTATTTTTAAACGTCTTACCCGTCTATCGCTGAGACGGAAATTAATATGAAAGAGTGTATTGTGTAAAGAAACCCAGCTATAGGCAGTGTTGTTCAGCTCCCGCCGCCGCCGCTCGTGAAGGCTTGCCGATAACTTATTGCGTTCGCGTTCATTCCTTTGTTGTTCTAGGTACGGCGCCTGACGCAGAAAATACACGGAGGGTTGCCTATTCATTGGCGTTTGAAGTTAAATATTGTGACGCTATTTTTAATATAATTTTTTACCTTTTCTATTAATCAATTACGTTTAATTTAAATAAGAAATAACCATTAGCCAAACTTTAGTCAAATTATTTTGGAAGCTGTGAGGTACGTGTGTTGATTATTTCCTGAAACAAAAATAAAGTAATAAAGTTCAGGAATATTTAGCCGATAAAAATGCATGGACTATTTAAAAATGCAATTTCAATAAACTTGCAATCAAACTGAATTGAAACTTAAGCAAACCAGAAATGACATAATGACCTAGGTAATTTGCAAACGTCATTATAAATACTAAAGTTTCTTGCGCTGCTTCTTCTCTGCTACTAATTCGTCGAAACGGTAGTAGGGTTAATTGGGAATATGCATATTAGTGTTAGTTTTAATTTTAAAATAATTTATTTAATACATAAATAAATTATATAACTGGGACCACTTAAACTTTAAGTTCGCTTTTACCTTTAATTACATTTATTTATTTATGTAATACATATTCCCTGTTATTTATTTTTTATATTTTTTTAGGGCAGTCAACAAAAACACATACTAACAAAAAATATTTAACAGTAGCGTAGACATTAAATTAAGTATAGTTTTTAATTACAGACAGCCACGGCATGCGATGTGGACTAACAGTTATAGTTATAATATCTTAGGTTTATGTATGTTTTTTAAAGTTAATACAGAAACACTGATTACAGTTATGACGATTTTAAAGAGCTTAGAAAATGAGTTTAATTAAATAAAGATATTTTGACTTTGACTTTTACTTAAAATTATATTGAATGTAAATAATAATTAACAGACGTAAATATTATTTTATAATATCACATTTTTAATTGAAAATATAAGAACACCAATTTCTTAACAATATTTAAAGAGTACTACACTAAACTTAATACTACTTCTATACTTTTTATTTAGTGCTTACTCTCGTGCGATTTTATTGCTTCATTTAATGAATGTTTAGTGAGTACCACCCCTATAGAAATAAGTAAGAAAGAACTATTATAAGAAGATATATATATAAGAAAGAACTAGTCTTTGGCCCCGTCGGCGGGCAGGCGGGTGCGGTCGGCTCATGTCCGCGCCAAACGCTAATCGATTTCAGATGTCTTCCTATCACCAGTGATACAGTGCCTGCAAAATATTTCCTCTTACTATGCTTAATGGATTGCCAAAGGCTTCGCTTATAGCTGTCGACCGTACAAAGAAAGAGATCCCATACGAAACCGAAAAGAAATTGATATCTAAAACTTGCTCACGTAATTCAATTCAATTCAATTCTTTGTTTTGCGTTCCATAGTTACATAACATGAATCTTAAGACTATTAATGACACTATGAACCCTGTCGGGCACAACAAAATTTTAGGTTATACAGGAGAAAGGTAGATTTCAAAAGGTAGGTTTAATTTAAGTGTTTAAATTTGTATAATGGTCCAATTCAGATATATGCATTCAAAATGCTAATTATCTAGTGATTGTTTGGAATTGTAAATCAGTAATCTACTTAATTTCCGCTATTTTTCTAATTTATTTACCTAATTGAAATTCTTCTTTTGTATATAGTATTTAAAATTTCCAGCTAAGCTCGTGTTTCACAGCTCACCGCGTCTGGGTGTAACTCAACCTATTGTCTGTGCACTTAACAGATTAATAATAATTAAACCATTATTATTAAACTTTTTATTTTTAAATTGGTAGGTATGTGTGTGAGAAACAAAACGCTTCGTGTGTTGTTTTAATAGAAAGAGGGGAAGAAATAATCTTTCATAAAAACAGCCGGAACATAAAGGACTCTTTACTGAAGAAAAAATGCATTACAAGAATAGGGGTGACTTTATTTGACGTTTTACAATGGACAATTTTTAAATTATGTTCGATTTAATTTAACACGCATCAACACATAGTCAAAAGAATCCTATCTTACATCTATACAATAACTTCAATGCAAATTTTTTTTTTAATCGTTTACCTAATTCGCCTAAGTTTAAATCAAAAAAACTTTACAAATATTATTTAATAATACTCCGTATAATCGACTAAACTTACTCAAAAATAAGGTTTCATAAATTTTGGACGAGAACCTGTAACATTTTAATCTTCGAAAACAATTTGTCAAAATGTCGCAACGAATTTGAAAGTATTATTTAACTATTAGTCACGCCGGCGTCGTATTGAATTAATAACCTAGCGAGGTTATATCTGCAGTATTTTAGTGAGGTTGAGGTTTGAAATGGTCGTGAGAAAGTGCAGAAATATAAAGATAGTTTGTATGAAAATTGAAATTATTTAATTCACAGTGTTGTTGGTAAACAGCTACGACAAAGACAACTATAGAGAAATAAGGTATTGTCTGTTGTTGTTGCTATCTCTCTTGTATTTACATAATAATATCAATCACAATCCATCTTCAACGACAAGACAATCTTAAACAAGACTCATCAGACTCAAATACAAATAATTATAATTACTTGTGATTTGTCTCTACATATATGTCCCTTAATTATTTGAGTATTTCGAGTTTATTTCAATCTACTTAATTTGATTTGTAATACTAATACATAATGACATAATTGATTTGTAAATGTCATTATAAATACTAAAGACTGAGAGTTTCTTGCGCCGCTTCTTCTCTGCAGCTACTAATTCGTCGAAGCGGTAGTAGGGTTGATTGGGAATATGCATACTAGTGTTATTTTTAATTTTAAAATAAATATTATTTTAAAATTAAAAGTAACAATTTATTTAGTATATATTTAAATACAATAACTGGGATAATTAGTAAATGCCCGGTTGATACCCAGTTAAAGTTATGACTATTGCCTTTAATTATATTTATTTGTTTTCTCATACATATTCCCTGTTGTGACGATTTAAAAGAGCTTAATAAGTCTATTTAAATAAAGTTATTTTTGACTTTTATAAATTGGGAAAACCAACAAAATCTTCAATTGACGTTCTGTTGTATATTTTAAGGTTTTACCTTGGTAATAGCTCTCGGTTGAATAAAATAAATAAACATTTTAAATACTATTTTATATCTTAATGTAATACTTTTTATAATGCAGATTAATTGTGAATATTTAATATTGCACTTGCTGTTAGATTAGTACAAGTATACGTACTAATTCTCACCAGTTTCCTTAGAGAAATCTGTTATCTGTTCCAGGGGTTACCAATCCATCCACCCTCGAAGATCCAGATAGGAATTTAAAAAACAAAAAAGGCAAAAATAATTCATTTTAAGTATTTATCACATTTCAAAATATTGTTTGGGGTTGTTGCTAACTTGTTCAACAAAAAACAGTGAAGACCCGACTCCAAAATCAAGGCAATATGTCAGTTTTTAATTTTGATTTTTGTTTTGTAAGTTATATATCGAGTAACACATAAAAAAAATGTTGAATTGACATCCTCCTTCTTATATTGAAGTCGGTCAATAACCATGACTTAGCGAAAATTCAAACGCTTTAACAATAGTTCAGAGTAACCCTCTCTTTTTGTCTGTGGTTATTGTGCAAAGACTGGGAGTTATCGTATCGTACCCCCTTTCACTCCTCTTCACCCCTCCCCCTTTTAGTTCGGTTGGAAGTGATTCGCTTTCGGCAGTTACACTACACCCTTCCCAGTTACATCGAGTAATTCGTACCTTACATGCAAATCCTCATAATTCGAACTCTGTCACTCCTCGTCATTATTTTAGAGAGATTTTGATGCTGTCTATGTAGAATATATTAAATAAATTAATTTATTAACAGTACAATAGTAATTCTATCAGAACAATTACTTTTTACAGCATCTGATACATACTCCCAGTTAAATAATTAAGAAAGAGATTAACAAATTTCGATTGACCAATGCAGGAACCAATAATATCGAAACCAAAGTGAGTTTCAATCGTATTGAACAGAATCGATCATGTTCGTCGTCAGCTGTCAAATTGTATGGAAGCGACAGCGGGCCTCTGATGTGATGTATTGAAAAAGAGTTTTTACATATGTGATAATGAACTGAACACAACTACGAACGCCTCGATACGATTGAAACTCACACAAGGGGTACAGGACTTTTCCTTCTCTAGCGGAAATAACAGACAGTAATTCATTATAATGTATAAGAAGAAGAAGGGAGAAGAAGACTACTCATATGTAAAGACAATTTGATACTTGTCAAATCACATTATGGGTCTTTATATTTTATTAAAATAAATTGTTGAGTGCGAGCTCGTTAGCGTAGTGGTTCCAACGCTCTTGTTTTGATAAAGAAAACGAAGCAACTTTTACAATGGTCGGTCACTGGATGAGTCAATCAAAATTGTGATCGTGAAAATCGAACTCCTCCGTGCTTCGTTCAGCTGTTGGTCGCGGTTGCTTCGGCAACTCATCAAGCCGCATTGGGCTAGTGGTATTGTTATGACGTAAACTTCTCATGAGGGAACACCTGCGGCCAGCAGTGGATGTATATAGGCTGTTGATGAACAAAATGATACTTTCGCCTAATAGCAATTGGATCTGTTTATTTATATATTTTCTCAAAACTCATTCTACAGGAGGCATTAACACTTTTTGTACCCAAAATGAAAAAGACAATATATATTAACATTTACCTTCATCAGCATCTGCTGTTCAGTTATTTATGACACTAAAGAACATTACAATCTATAAATTTCAAAAATCACAACATTAGCGTTAAAAATTGCTGTCATTTATTTTCGGTAAGGACTGTAGGGACGCGGTATATTCGTTGTATTTTCGGTGAGGACTGTTAAGGACGCGAGACTTGAACAGACGTCAAGAGGTACGTGCCCCCACATAAATTAGGACGCCACTCGTCTGTAGGCCGGAGATTACCACCTAAAGCTTTATATGCGATCTTCAGAGGTCGCGCTGCTCTCAGATCACCTGGTTAATGTATAATGGACTTTGTAATGACGTGTATGCTTCGATGGTATCCCAACGAGAACTCCCATCAAATTGGGATGAAATTTGGCACAGGCTTCGTGTAATAACGCCAAGAAACTGCATACGTCGACCTAATTAGAAGCTATTACAAGTGAGCTAGTTTGACTTATTTGGTTCAACACATTTATTAAACCGATTCAGATTGGATCGCCTTAACCAATTGTTTAACTTTAGACCTATTTGTAACATTATGGTGCATAATAAATGATTTGATTTGAATATCAGTTAAGCAGCGAAAAATACAATGGGCTTTATCTATTGGTACCAATAGTTTTGTACAAGTTTTCTTTAAACAATTTGTATATTCGTCTGTGCATAATAAAACTGTGGAATGCGCGTGTCTGTACTAACATTGAATATAATTACCAAATAGTGTGTCAGTGAGATATTAATGAGTAGGAGAATACAAAACTACTGGAGTTTCAAATTCTTTTCTGTCGTACTATCTGTCTGTACGCGATAATCTCCGCAAATATTTAACGGATTTTGTTGCAATTTCGAAGTAACATTAAGACTTTTTTGGGTCATTTAACAGAAACAATATATGAGTTTTTTTGGTTAAGAGAAAACTTTTTTATATTTTGCAGTATAAAAAACTGTTTTCAATATTATTTGGTTGTTTTTCAGTTGATATTTGCTTCGCAATGGTTAAAAATAAGTCACTGAATGAGCCCTCAAGGGCTATTGGTTGCTCTTGTAAAACAAACCTTTTTATTAGCATTTCAAGAAAAAACTATTTAAATTATTACTATATGTTGCGCGTCAATAAATTATTTAATTAAATTAAATAAGTTTATTAACGACTTCTGAAGTTTGATATGATTCAGTTTATTCGTTGTAGCTTATCTACGATCTTCTAAAGAATTCTCTTTACTAGCTGCTCAATAACAGAAGTAGCTTCACAAAATAACCTTACAAATAGAACTTATACACATAAAGCAAGGTTAATCTACTTTTCTTTTATTACTTTGCTATGTAATGTCGCATATCTTGAAGCATGTCAGAATTAACCCAGACAGAGTCCGTGAACCCCCCTAGAAGTGTGGAAAAGAGGCCAAAGCCGATTAATTCCTATTCAATAGCGACAATTATCGTGAAGCGTTTCAAAAGAGCCTCATGTTGATTTGTTCAATTGCAGTCTCTAGACAAACTGCTGCTTATAGTGGAGGCTTAAAACACTTGTGTTCAAATATTGGTCCACTCATACATGATGCAATAGGAATATTAAGTCCACAACTATAACCTGTGTCGTTACAAACTAAATTATTTTCCTTACAAAACTACTTATGTTAATGATATACGTACATTATTTGCTTATCATTTATGTATTGTATATTTTTAAGTGAGCTATAATGACATTTAATCTTATGTTCTTTAGTGAAATAATTTTAAATCGCATAAACTGATTCAAGATATTGACGTGCATAACTTGATGTGGAGCATCTGAATACAACAAATATGCATTATGAGAGGATTTGTTAAGAAACTAGAAGCAATGTCCATTATCCCGAAAACACTCCAATCAAATAATTGGAAGGAATTCCCTCTTTACACAACGAATATGCAGATGCATCACATTTTCGCCATAAAATCGTACAAGTCCGACAGCTGTTTGACCAACAGATTGTCTAGACGCAGAAATAATGAGCATACTACCCTCAAATTGGCTGAGCCACCACTAGCCACCATTAACCTCAGTAATGGGAGCTGAAGTTCGTACAAACTGAAGCCATTACAAATTGGAATTAGCATATTTGAAGTATTAAGTGGTAACAGGCTGGTTGTGTTTGTTATTTATAGTGGAGCCAACTTACACGATAGATGTGACTTATTTACTGTATACACATTTATAGTGTAGCTAACTTACACGATAGATGTGACTTATTTACTGTATACACATTTATAGTGTAGCTAACTTACACGATAGATGTGACTTATTTACTGTATACACATTTATAGTGTAGCTAACTTACACGATAGATGTGACTTATTTACTGTATACACATTTATAGTGTAGCTAACTTACACGATAGATGTGACTTATTTACTGTATACACATTTATAGTGTAGCTAACTTACACGATAGATGTGACTTATTTACTGTATACACATTTATAGTGTAGCTAACTTACACGATAGATGTGACTTATTTACTGTATACACATTTATAGTGTAGCTAACTTACACGATAGATGTGACTTATTTACTGTATACACATTTATAGTGGAGCCAACTTACACGATAGATGTGACTTATTTACTGTATACACATTTATAGTGTAGCTAACTTACACGATAGATGTGACTTATTTACTGTATACACATTTATAGTGGAGCCAACTTACACGATAGATGTGACTTATTTACTGTATACACATTTATAGTGTAGCTAACTTACACGATAGATGTGACTTATTTACTGTATACACATTTATAGTGGAGCCAACTTACACGATAGATGTGACTTATTTACTGTATACACATTTATAGTGTAGCTAACTTACACGATAGATGTGACTTATTTACTGTATACACATTTATAGTGTAGCTAACTTACACGATAGATGTGACTTATTTACTGTATACACATTTATAGTGTAGCTAACTTACACGATAGATGTGACTTATTTACTGTATACACATTTATAGTGTAGCTAACTTACACGATAGATGTGACTTATTTACTGTATACACATTTATAGTGTAGCTAACTTACACGATAGATGTGACTTATTTACTGTATACACATTTATAGTGGAGCCAACTTACACGATAGATGTGACTTATTTACTGTATACACATTTATAGTGTAGCTAACTTACACGATAGATGTGACTTATTTACTGTATACACATTTATAGTGTAGCTAACTTACACGATAGATGTGACTTATTTACTGTATACACATTTATAGTGTAGCTAACTTACACGATAGATGTGACTTATTTACTGTATACACATTTATAGTGTAGCTAACTTACACGATAGATGTGACTTATTTACTGTATACACATTTATAGTGTAGCTAACTTACACGATAGATGTGACTTATTTACTGTATACACATTTTAATCACGATCACGAGAAAGTTTCAAGTGATTTTTATTAAATTTTCCAAAGAAAAATTCATCCTTTTTTAACAGGAATTTAATTTATAGTATGAAACTAGGATGAGTTAAACGTTATAACGGTTAAGGTTTTTTATATTAGTTTCAAAAAATATCCTGTTAATATTTGAAAAATACACAATAATGACTAAACCCATCTTCTGTAATCATTTTTGGGTTTATCCCCACTCCAAATAACTGAAAAACTATAAAAATATTTTAGTTCATGTAATCCGCCATCTTATACAACAGCTAACATACAACAACGCATCCCAATTGCAAAAAGGATTGGGATTGACTGTTTCTCAACACGAGTGGTTCGTATTGTGTGTTGACTAATAAGGGTGCTGGGTTGGGAATTTTTTTTCTATTAATTGGTAGGCAGAGCGAAATTTGGGGGATCTGCTAGTTACATAACAATTTCTAAGCTACAACTATAAACTTTGCGTAAGGTTTAATATTTCTCCGAAAATAGTTCATCTCCAGTATCGCACCTTCAAAGTTACATAAAACCGTTTTATTGCGTCATAACCGCTCCAAATTGAATCATCTTGACGTAATGAAGGGTAGTTCGGAAACAAACAATAATGTTGTTTTAATACTAACATAAAAGGCAGTAACGGAGAAAGCTCGTAAAACGATAACAAATGAAATATAAAACCTTAGAGCCGTAAAAACAAAGGTAAATAACTTTGTTGGCTGTTTTAATTTAGACCTTCCTGGACAATCCAAACTTGACCTCGCTATTTCAATCTGTGCAAGTTGCGGAGGATCTTTTTTTACCTATTTTATATATTCAAGAGAAAACAAGAACTTGAGTCTTCCAAATAACACTCCTATTTTAAAATATATTTTAGTTCTGAATCTGTATTGAATAGACATTTTAATCTGTTAAGTACTAATTACAGCTTTATTACAGCTAGCTTCTCATGCCTATCTAAGTCACTTCGACCTGTAACAAGAACACTCTTGGAAGCATTTTATTCTTTTTGGTGCAATGTATTTTTTCTGTTCTATTCTGTCCATCTGTACGAATTTGCTGAATATCGGACTATTATCTATCGGAATATCTAGATTAGTGCGAAGTATTAAATTGTGCTAATTATAGCCTTTTCTCCCTTCTATTGGGAGAAGATTCTTAGTTGTCAGAGAGCACGTTTTTAAAAAGTTAGACCTATTAGACCGGTAAAAATTTAAGCGGTAAATTCCACAAAACCCTACCTCTCGCGTAGACCGCCAGGGCCGCGGTGTGTTTTGACTCCTTTGTTAGTTAAGTTAACGGCTAGGTGCAAATTGATGTTGTCACTTGAAAGAGGCCGCGTCGGGCGCTTTTCAAGTGTACACGTTGTTGGAATGTCGTAAATGGTTTTTTCAATGTACTTATAATTAACGAGGGTATGCTAGCAATAGAATGACTGACGAAGATTGAGATACAGACGAAACATAGTTACAACTGTTAATAGAACAAGTCAAGTATTCGGTTTAGGTTTCAACTTTGACAAATCGAAAGAGGAAACAAATATCATGGTATCAACTTAAAGCTAAAACGTCAAATTAAATTTAAGAAACAGTTGATGATTAAGCTAAAACTTATTAAATTAAACCATTTATAAAATATTCAACGTTCAGTCGTTACACTTAAAGATACTTGTACTAACAAGAGCCTGGGACAGGACTCAGAGACGGACAGAACGGTAATACTAGCAACATTAGGGTCTAGATTATTATGTTGTTTTACAATCGAATCGTTCTATCCGATTTCTAGAAAATTTTCAATAGAATGCCGATTACAATTGAATAGTAAAGTCTGTTATTGTCGTTATTCATTAAGTTTGATCGATACAAAAGCATCGTTTGCTTTTTTAATGATTACTAACGAATCACTAGAAGGGAGCTTACTGAGAAAACGAGTTTTATTCAAACTTACTTAGTTATTTAATTAACCAGCGCTAGAAGAGAACGCTTCAAAGTTTTTACATGTTAATTTAACCTTTTGAATGTAATTCGAATGTTCCTTGGAATCTTGAATTTAACTGCAAAAACTAGGTGCTATTGCAACGCGTAGATTTGCGCAAAACAATTTAAAAGCCGAAATTTTCGTGTTCTCTCTTAATTGCTTGAAAATACTTTGAATAAGAATACAAACTGTTGCTAAAGTAATAAAGTAATCTGTTATTACACTAGATACGATCCACATAAGGCTTATATATAGGGCTTTTATTATCTTAAAGTGCTTAAGTTAAAGTTTTTCAAGAGGATTTCAATATAAACAAAACAACGGTACAAGCTGTTTTACTGTGGAACTCTTTTCCTGTCCACATAAGGCAATTTTATTTTTAATAGAACAGTAATCATCCGAAGAGAGGGTTGATAGGTACTGTAGTATACAAGTATGATATAACTTAAGGGCGTTAATCGAGTTAGTGAATGTTAGTTATGAGGATAACAGAAGCTTAAAAGATCAAAAATTATCATTATCAATAATTACATTCGATCGATCGATTGTCGATTGTGCTGGCTGTTGAGCATGATTGGTCCGCGAACCAACAATTTGGTGATCAGGCAACGCCCACTGCTTCTCATCCCGCGAGCGAACGCTAATTACACAGGTCTGCGTCATAAAAATTGTTTCAAATTTAATAAGTGATTTTTATAGTATTTTTAACGCTGATTTCGGGAAAAATAGTAAAAAATACCATCACGGACAGTTATTTCATAAACTGCTTGTCTAGTTTTAGCTTTTTCGATATTTTTTATACATAATTCAGTACTCCAGTACATTATTATTCTCATTTGAATGCAGTTAAAAAACTATACGTATTGACTTTTTAGAATACAAAAACAGACATTGACGTGTTTGTAATGCACCGCGACGGCGCATTGAACATGAATTAAAGTCTCGAAGCCAGGTGGTCGTTCCCAGCTCCTTCATAAGCTGTCAAGGAGCTTAAGTGATAGATACCTACACTCATTATAGGGTAATGCCGGCTCCAGACGGGACGCGATCAAAGGACCACGCTGAATAGGTGTGGAATTACAGCGACACAAAAGTTACAGTTGAATACTGAGTGAATTTGATGAAAACGGGTTTGAGAACTTTAAGGTGATCTTATTCATTTAAAATATTAAAGTGATACAGATCTTTGTACCTTTATAAATATATTATACGTTCTGTAAATGTTGTATAAATTTCTTGGAAACAAAAGAAATTTACTTACCTATACCAGTAGGTATAGGTAAATATAATAATCATACTTGGTTACAAAAAACCGTTATTTCTATTCAAATATTCTCAATAAAAACAATTACCGTTAAAAATATTTAGCGTGGATATGCTAGCGACAGAATTAATAAGATTAAGATTAAGGATAAGAAGAAAGAAGAAGAAGATTAAGATTTAGACTAAAACTTTTAACTACCTCAAGTAAAAAGTTTAGTTTTAAACTTCGTCAAATGGAACAGGGAATATAAACACAATGACACTTATAGCCAAACTAAAACGTATATTTTTAGAAACTCAATTTGTTTTTTGTAGGTACAAAGTTTGACATCACCAATACATATTATATTCAATATTCAGCCGTTGGCATAACATTCTAGAATGTACTAGTTGCCAGGACTAAAAGATAGGTTGCTAAATAGGCACTTGCCACTTGACTAAGGTTTGACCCCTATTAAATTGATTGAGATTGATACTAATTATACAGGATAAAGTAGAATTTCCTTTTACGAATTCATGTGGTTAGAATTGTCTTTGCAGTCTCTTACTTAAGGCATCAGTATATATATAAACACAAAAGATAATATTCTAAGAGTACAACCTACAAAAAAATAAGTTAAATTTTTAGTATTTGTAATATTTAAAATTATAATAAGATTAAAATAGACGCTTCGCCCTTCGGTAACATTTACGATTTTTCATCAACTTCGAAATAGATCATTATTAATTTAAGTTCATAAATATCTCTAAGGACTCTTCTCGCTACATTTTCTAATTTCATAGAACTCTTACGTTTTGTTATAATAGGTTAAGTATACAAGTACCTTTACCTGAAACTGATTTAGTTTTTAGTCTGGTGGAGTTTTTTGTTGAATGTTTTTGTAGATACTATTTATAGTAATACCTGTTATTAGAGCAACGGTAACTGTTAACTTTCTACTATATTTAATAGTAAAAATAAGTAAATATATAAAGTCTATTGCTGATTGATAAATAAAATTATGAATTACGAGTAACGGTAAGTGTATGCTGCTGACGGATTTCGATGACAATGATGAAACGACGATGTGACGGTGTGACGGTGTGACGGTGTGACGGTGTGACGGTGTGACGGTGTGACGGTGTGACGGTGTGACGGTGTGACGGTGTGACGATGTGACGATATGAAGATTGTTGTTGACAAAAAGTAAATTAGTACTTTGCCGACTTCACCAGCACTCAATATCAAATACCGACATTTGCGTATCGTCTTTTATTATTTGTAAATATTAAAAGAAATATATCATATCTATTGTTAAACACTTATTTGAAATAATTAATTTAGCTTCAGTAATATAAATATTTTTAGTGAAATTTAATATAGAGTCATCTCTCACTGTGTATATTATGTTGCCTAACCTATTTAAATATGCTATTTACATATATAAGAGGAGTCCCAGCCTACAGCAGGAACCTACGTAGTCGCGTCCCACACTTATTGTATGTTGTAACTATGTTTTGTGTTTGTGGAGCAAATATAATAAATACCAGCCTGTCTTCATATTACAATATTACATTTAAGTAATAACCTTAATTTGACATTGTATTTGATATTTAAATTAACTGCAAGAAAGAATCTGATCACAAACATTTTGTTTGTTTGAGTCGAATTGTGTAGAGCTATCATAATAATATCATACAAAACAATACCTGCGCATTGATGATATCATTTTCTTATAATAAGACGCTGAAATGGATTTTTTGGGGAAAACATGACGACTAGCTTTTATTAAAGGGTGCAACTGCATGTGTTCCCCAAAGTCCTGAGGGAACGATAGAGTGCTACGGGAGCATAATAGAGGTGGAGTACAAAATCGAATGTAATTAAAAAGGCGAGATTGCCGCGCCATTGTGCTGAACGTTTGATGTGAAATAGCCCCATTATCGAAAGCCCCACGAAAAAAATAACAAAGCTAAAGCGATCGCAGGGCTGCCTGCGACATGCGTTTGTTAAGTCGATTTAAGTATCATAAAAACGCCTATTCATATAAGAATATAATAATCCTATAAAAAATATGCATTTTAAACGCAGTCAGCCTCGCACAGAAGGACAATTACACCCAGACGTTTTTGTATTGTTTACTGTTACATACCTCTTGCTTACAAATTTTTCACACAAATTTTCTTCCGAATTTTCTTGAAAACCCTTGTGGTTAGGTACCTCATGAAATTCACCCTTCTTGTGCAGTAGAAATTTAAATAAATTACTTCTCAGATAGCTTTTTCCGCGGTCTTTAATCGTGTCGTCGTTAGATTTATTGTTAGAATCGAACAAAGGTTCGTGATTAATTAATCAAAGCGGCTATAAATCGATATTGTTGTCAGTTATTATGAGCAACATTGAATTGTAAATTATTTATTGCGAACTGGCAATGTGTCGTGATGATAAGTCGGGCTTGTGGCCTGTGAGCGACAGTTCACTGGCTGGCCAAAGACATCGACTGATATATTACATAAGTTAAACTATCGGTTTGAAAAACCGTGGTTTGGCTCGAAGGACCATTACAAACTATGTAACAATTAAAGAGTTTTTTACTATTTAAATCAATATCAATCATTATGCTAGGCAGACATGTGCAAAGCTAGTTGTTCATTCGGGAAGTTAACAAAAATTATAACATTGAATATGGAGGCATAGAGATACGACTAAAGATCTCGTTTGAAGACGGATAAATAGATGTTTTCACAAAAGAAGTTTTTGATAAATTACTCCTGAGGCTACCAACAAAGGGAACGTTCCCTTACTTATTCAAATGGACGGCACTTTCTCACATGTGAGCAGACATACATTTACATTACAGTCTTTCGCTAGTTGTGTTATAATTTGGAGCCGTGTGGACATTTTTACTACATAACCTCTAATTCTGTATAATTGACATTTAGCTAGATATGTATCGTCTGACTTGAGTACCTAACTGTACAGATTATTGGTAAAGCATCCCCACGAGATATACAGGTTGAGTACCGCCGCAATAGTTGGTAAGGTACCCTCGGGTGCTGGTTAAACAAAATAGAGTCTGAATTACGAAACATTATACTGACCATAGACTAGAAATTTATCAATTTCGTTCATCATTACTGTACTTCACAATACACATAACTAATTTATGAAAATCCTAGTCTATGATCAGTATCATGATTCGTTAGTCAGACTCTAATTTTCATCATAATATTTAATAATATTCATCATAATCTCTATAATTCTCACACTTAAAACAAATATAGGCCAAATTGAGCATCTTTACGAGTTGTTGTTATATATACTCTATAACGGAGAAATATAGATTGTAATGTGTATATAAATATCAAAACAAACATAAAAACCCATGACTCGTGAACAAATATTTTTACTCATCATAAAAATGTTTGCCCCTACCGGGGTTCGAACCCTGGACCGCTGGTTAAGTCGACATAATGTCGACATCTTAAAATTAAAACGTAACGGAAATGTATACACATATTCCTGATAATTAATGGGAACTTCAAGTAATAATTTACTAATGTTACAAAATTACGTACTCTTTATGATGGTTAGGTCTTCAATAGACCTAATTTTCAAGTAGTTACCTTAGAACCTAGGTCCCTTCTCCTCGCTCCTCGCTCCATTTTCCCCTAGATAATAAAAATTTTATTTCCCCCACATTTTATTATGCGTGCCACCCCTAGCCGATATGAAATAGAATACAAAATGTTACGATACGATACGCCATTCGACTGATGTTGTAGGGTTGCGGCAAGATTTTTTTATTAAACTGTCAAATAACAGGCTTCACCTCATTGATATACCATTTCAAGTACACGATGGAATCTTCGTATTATGTAAAAATAACAAAGAAAAATAAAATACATTCGTTATTTTGCTAGTTCATAGTTTATCTTGCAGTAAAATAATATTCTTCCTTTTAGCATTTCTAGTAAGTGCAGTAAGGTACACTTGCGAGCAAATCAAATGTAAAACTTAAAACTTAAAACCGTCGCTATACAGTTGTATTACGGGCTTTTTGTAACGGCAATTATGTTCTGACGGTTGAAGCATTTTTATTACTTATTTATATATCTGCGTGAAGATTTAAATTGGTTCTTATTCTGTGCTCAAGTCAGATCAATTTTTCATAAAACACAAATCTTTTTACTGACCGACTTAAAAAAAGGAGGAAATTTCTTGTTTTGTATGTTTGTTACTCAATTTCTCTGTCAACTGTGAACTAATTTTCAAAATTATTTTTTATTCGATAATCTTTACCCCTGAGGTAGTCCCGTTGCCACAAAGTTTGGAACTGATGATTACATACCAGTGAAATCTGACTGACAATCAACATATCTGACTGACAGTCAACTATCTTACTTTGACCTCAGAAACTCAACACTAAAATACTGAAAAAAAAAATTTAGGCAAAACTAAAAACTAAAAATGCAAAAAAAAATATTACTTCTTAGTTACTTGATTTAAAATTATTTTCAGAAGTTATATGAGAATTATAATTAATCAAACATATGTTTGAGTGATAGAATTATCATAAATGATGTATAAGAATAAAGGATACATAGACCTAACATTTCTGTAAAGTAAGACCTTGACTTGGGACTTGTAGTGTCTGATTTAGTAAGTTTTAAGGCAAATATTTAATCATATGGCGTATTATGTACTCTACTTACCATTAAATAAGACCTATTATTTTGATACATCATGAACACTATAATCTTGTTAGTAAAATTCGTCGTAAATCAAAATCAGATGTGGGTTTTGAACTCATTTCCATTGAATTCAGCGACTGGTTATTTTCGTGTACTCAATGGACTATTTTGATTGATAAACTAGTTCTTTATAAAGCAATATAACATGAGTTTTTTTGTTCGTCACGACAAGACAGCCATTTCACGCAGATGTAACTTGCAATTTAATTACTCTTGCCCAAGATTTCTCCGAAAAACTCATATTGACTACTTGCGCACGTACTTATTTTACTCCTGATTTATGTACAAATTATTTTGAAGTTACAACGTAACACGCCTCAGTAGCCAGTATTTAAAGCCTGTAACTTAAGAGTAGATAACGTCACCATATTACTGAGACGGAATGAGACAAGGCATTAAGATATTGTATGTTTGTTGTAACTATAAACTTTAGCTTTGTGTTGTATCTAAGGCTAGCAAACAATCAAAGTTATTCATTACTTTCAAGTGTTACACAAATAAACATAACAGTGCTTGTAATGTCTTTATTACACATGCACATGTGATAAGGCAAGGCATAAGGCTTCGTTTATGGTAAATTACCTAATCTATAGACAAGTGGAGCTTCTTCACGTTCTAAGTAAATATTGTGCCACCGAGACAAAGAAATTCAAAAATGAAGTGCTGAAATAAATTTTCGGAAAAACGTTAGGTTACATTTTTTAACTCAAAGACTAGAAATACATAAATAAAGATCTCGTGGTTAAGGCAATTATGCAGATTGTCCATAATCCACCATTTCCATATGTCTCAACAAATATCTAGCAGTCCTAGTCAATAATACTACAAAATCTACCAAAACTTAATATATCTTATCTTATCTTTATCTTGATTTGTACAATGGAAGGTTTAATTGGAACGGACGAAAACTTAACAAAATATAACCGTTGAAAGTTTGTTCAATTAATGGTGAATAGTATTTGTTTATTTTGCTATTAGTTGTAAATACATTTAGAAGAAAATTTCCTCTAGTATTGTAAACAGAATAATCTGTAACTATTAGTAAAAAAGAACATAGATCCTTACCAAAGTTCCTAGAATAAAACGTGTTGCTTGTTCCAGACAGCCCTAGGCAAGCGAGACAGCCAAATATTAATAGGCCGCTGAAACCCCGCATCGATTCGTTACGTTTTTCTATTAGTCGCCGTCCGCGGCAGCTGACGCTATGGTTATTGCTCTGTTCTCCATAGACCATGGCTTTGGCTTGCGGAGTCCGTGTTCCTGATGGCTTTGTTTACAAATTAGTTTGGGGCTGCAAATGAAAGCCCCCCGCGGGCAGCTTTGCAATGAGCCTGCTTTTAGGGTGCATGGATTTTGATTTCAAATTATCCTTAGTGATTAATTAATATTTGAGACGGTTTTAGGGATAGCATTTTTTGATGTTCATATAATGACTTAAATGTACTTGTTAAATACCCAAAACATAAGAAACTAAATATAATATAATACATTAACACTACTTTCCAAGTTATAATTTTCCTCTTATGATGTTCTAATGTTCTTACTTTATAAGTAAACTATTAATATTAATTAGTGTCTTGTGTGTTTGTGTGTGAATCGCTGAGCAAGTGTGCGTGTCTAAAGGCCAACAACCTCAGATTAAACAACAAACCAGAATATAAAGTATATTTCATAAAATAATGTAATCTTAATAAAATATAATCATTTTCACAGCTCTTCAAATATACCTTTTTGTATTCAGCCACTTTTCAATTTATGCCTTAAGTTTGAGATTTTAAGAGACCTTTAAGGTTTAGACATTAAGACAATATTCTTGTTCAATAAGTTCAATAATAATGACATTTTCTTCTTGTCTTGTTAATCGCATTTTTAATATTTTCTACTTGTCTTCTGCTAGTCATGATTTAGTCTTTAAGAATAAATAAAATTATTTATCAATTTTCAAGAAAATTAATTAATTAAAATTTTCCCAACTACTTGAATATTTACATTATACAAAACCGATTAACTAGATATTGAAGTCAAATATCTACAAGCATTTTTATTCCAAGAATTTAACAGTTATTAAAATACAGAAAAAATAATCATTTAAAAACTTATACGTAAATATGAAAACCCTGATTAAGCCAGTGGCGCCGCGCGATGCGCCGGCCGTCAGGGCTGCTAGCGATTAGTTATCGCAAAAGAGTAGGGTGTAGAAATTATATGAGTGACCACGTATCGTCGCCAGCACTTGAGCGATACGCTCCTATCATTATTTATCATAAGTTGCATTACATTGAGATCGGATAACGGACTTTATTTTTGTTAGCAAAGAGTCAAATATGGTCACATGATTTTTTTATTTTAAATTAAAGAATATAATACCTAATTGTAAAGCTCAAATACATTAGTATACTCAAGTTAACTACACAATTTATTTACAGATGATTCTTATTACGAAAGAGACACGTATAATGAGCAGACAGAGACGGCACTTTTTTCATGATCACACATTGTGTTGAAGATAAGACCCCCTAAATATACTTTGTACCAGCGAGAAGTAATAAAGTTCAATTCTGTAATCTTAGCAGGGACAAAGTATCAGGACCGTAATAAAAATAAAAATTACTTTCTCAAAGGAAAATGGCTCTTAATGTTTAAAGCTCAGAAGATTACACCCAAATAATGGGTAGGTATTTAAGTTGAAAATAAACGGTAAGTAGGTGTGAGGCCTATAAAAGGTTTGTAGGCTCGGCGCGTTTTGGTATTAAAAGTTAAAAATAAATAATCGCCAAAGTAATCGGAAGAAACACAACATTTAAGAACGAAATATAGCTGTACTATCGAGATGTACACTGGATAAGATTATTTACCATATATATAAACAAAAAGAATTCAAATAGTTTCTTTCACACTCGTAAGTGATTGAAATATTACGAACACGAAGCGAAAACCTTGTGTATGTTGCACATGAACTTATAAAATATCTCCCAGCAGCATAGAATATTTTAAATTGGCTTCACATTCAAAGAAGTTACACCACCATCGTTACTCCAAACACGTATTTTTACCTATTGAATCTAGCTGTGGCCCAAACAGCGGGACAGAGCCGGGCAGGGTGCCTAGTAAAAAAAAACTTAAGAAAAAAACTTCTTTAATCTCGCCCTGACGTCTACGTTTCCCTTTGATGGTTGTTATTATGAGTTACTTGTGAATTGCTCGGGTTTTTATGTGATCTTTTATTGGGTACAGCACTCATAAAAGACGTGATATGTCGGAGTTGGGAGCATGACCGGCCGTTCCCTGTTATTGGATTCGTCCGGGGTCCGCTTCTAATGGAGTCAGGTACCTTTGAACGAGACTTTGTTCTACGTTCCCTAATGCTATTTCTGTTCTAGGTTATAGCCTGGAGCCTATTTCAACATCTACAGAGAAGCAGTTAAACTCTCGTATAGGATAAAATACAGACAGATTTTAAATATTAGTTAATGGCGTTGATTTAGTTTATAACATCCGAACGAGTATTTTTACAAATACTGACAGCCAAGTTGAATTGAAAAATACTACAGCAAACCTTGCTTAGCCAAAACGGTATTTGTAAAAATACTCGTTAAATTATTTATTATCCCGGATAAGTAAGAACAGTCAACCGGCTTTTCACGGGTTGAATTTCCGTTTTAGGAAATGATATTTTTTTCCAGTTTTTTAATAAATATCAAATGGTCATCATATCAGCCGAGACACGCCAACTGGTCATAGACTTTCTCCAAGGATCTTCAAACCGATCGATCCTGCGACATTAACCAATCGTCGGTAACCAGAAATAAAACTAGATTTTAACCCATTGAGGACGGGCGGGACATTTTTGTCCCGGTACCTTTATCCCACTTGCTTCGAAAAATTTCACACTTTAACCAACTTTTAGGTCATATCTATCAATAAAATACATTTTCTGAATAAAATAAAACTTTAAAAAAAGCCCGTCCTGAAAGGGTTAAAAACATTTCCATAGATAATGCTTTTGTTTTAACCTTTGATTTACAATTTAATAGGCTGATAAAGTACAATCAAACAAGAGATCAATGAACCATAGCTGTTCAGCCAATGTTCATATGGATTTAGTCTTCACCTTAATGTTATACAAGTACTCATAGAATAACTTTAAAAACAAAATCTATACTCTAAATAAATATCTGTCACACTGTGCTCAAACCTCACAGTTCTCGACTAACAAACAGAACAGAAAACAGAGTGAGATAGCGACTATTTTCTTTCAAATTTGTATTCAGAATGTTTCCTCCAGCTTGTTTATACAAATGTATAACCAATTTGTATACATACAATGTAGAGACGACAGATAGGCATTAAATTAAAAATAAACTATGTTTTTTCATAGATTTGTTATTACACAATCAATTAAATCCTACTTTTAGTTTTTTTTATTGTTGAAATATTAAGTTTTTTAAATATTTCAACAATTTTAGATGAGTATTGATTTGACCGCGAGTATTCTAATATTATTTTGTATGAGTATTCTAATACTAGAGGCCATGAATCAATAACCATTACGTATTCGTATCATCGTTATGATTTATACTTATATTAATAGCCTCGAACGTAATTGTCCACAGTAGGTTACTATTAATTAGTGCGGCCATTCGGTTCGGACGGTAATTACAAGGATACAAGTTATTGTTATCTCTTGATATTAGTGGAAATGGGCGTATCATTAAGCGGGCGTTTTTCAAACACTGATAACACGGGGACAAATGTATATTATTATTTTTTTATACTTCATTGTACACACAAATATTACACAGATCACATAATTATTAATGTGTAGCCCAGTTTAGCCTTTTTTATATATATAAGTAAGATATGTAAATAATTGTATTTGTTATCTGTGGAGACTTGTTATTGGCTCCGTGATACATGCTTATAAATTTGTTTTTTTTAATAATCAGTAAGCCGAATAAATATATAATAATACATATAAATTTTCTTATATAAAATTAATAAGTTTTTTATTTTAGAAACCTATGACAGTGTAATTTGTCTTGATATAGTAGTTTATGTGTATTATATACATAATGTGTATACGGCAATAATATACTCTATATAATAATTTATACCTATGAAAATACGAAGAAAATATTGATCCACGTATATACAATCGACTAAGCTGAAAATTTTTTGTTGTTTTTATGAAATTTATATATTTTTTTATGAAAACATCATATATAATAGTATCAAGATACTACTGAACTAGAAACTAGCAGTCTCACCATTATGTATCAGCGTCCGGCGGCCTAGGTGAAGATCTTATCTAAACACTTGTATAAGTATACAATTGAAAAACTGCATAACTGTTTAAAATTATTGTCTAATTCTAAAATTTCCTGGAATTCCAGTCCGTAAATAATTACTTTGTTTCTTTGAGTACTTGCCTTAATTACCACTTGCTCTCACATCTCCAAAAAGAAGGCAGAGTCCATGAATGGGTGAGGGGCAATCCTTTGAGCAGCAGCCGCCCGCGCCAGTCAAAGGGACCTTAGCCAATCGGGGGCAATAACTACGTAAAGGTACAGACGTTCAGACTTCAGACGTGATTAATTTCACTAATTATCGTATCGTATAAGGCGTGTTTATCTTTTATGTCCAGTTTCTTACTAGATAAATACATGCTTTTATTAGTTATACACGAAGAAGAGTTTGTAAACACTGAAATAATATATATATACATAAAACAAACATCTTTATGGAAAACATTCCGTAGTGAGTTCAAATTTTTAATGAAACTTTTACAATATCTTATATTCTTCACGACCCACATTCGTAAATATGGACAGCGTAAAAATAACTCCTAAACTCGATATAAAATGCATTCTTTTAGCAGGACCATGAAGTTAACGACATAGTACTAAACAGACATTGAACTGAGTTAATTTACATCTTCTGAACAGTTGTCAATATTGAATTCGGCCCTGATATTCATGATTTTCTTATTAGCTTAGACGAGTTGACATTCCTACTCCTACTACTTCGCACTCTATCCATCTTAACTTCTGTCTTCTCTATTGTTCTCATAGCTCCCTCTCTTTCTTTTTTCCATCTTTTTTTTCTCTTTCATTTCTCCTCTCCTTCAGTCCATAAATCAACTTCCGTGACAATGTCTCCGTCATTGCAATGGCTCCCTTAAGACTTCCTACGGTTATATTCAGCAATAAGTCACCTGGGATCGAAGCCCAAGTAAAAATATAAATTCAAATTAGTTATAACTTGTTTCACGGCACGTAGCATTTCCTTAAAGTTTTCGCTAACACGTGACTGGTATTGCAAACATTTTTTATTGTTGCTCTTAAAATACTTTGATAATGAAATATTTTACGAGAGAAATATTTGAAACCGTGCTTACGTGGGAGGATTGATTGATGAACTTATTATGACATAATTAATAATTTTGTAAATTAGTTAGTCGCGATTATAGAAGGTTTTTGTGTTGATTCCCTGTCTATATGACTGTAAATAGCGGCGCTATCTCTCCATTGAATACTAATTAGGAAAGTAATTGCATAGTTAAAATAATAAATGACCACAACTGTCTAGATCGACCAATAGATGCATTAAAGCTACTAACATTTAGATTGGACCGGTCGATCTATGTTCGGAGTAACTCGGAGTAAAATGTAAATTGGATTGTCAAATATTAGGCGTGTTTGGAAAAATGGATAGTGTTGGGTTTCTCTCTCGACTGATGGATACCGAAAAACACAAAGTCAAAGTCAAAGACAAAGTCAAAATCTCGTTATTTAAACTCATTTACTAAGTCCTTTTAAATCGTCATAACAGGGAAAATGTATGAGAACAAATAAACAAATGTAATTAAAGGTGAGAGTGATAACTTTAAGTGGGTATTAACCGGGTATTTACAAATTGTCCCAGTTATAGAATTCAAATATGTATTAAATAAATTGCACTAATACTAGTATGCATATTCCCAATGAACCTACACCACCGCTTCGACGAATTAGTAGCTGCAGAGAAGAAGCGGCGCAAGAAACTCTCAGCCTTTAGTATTTATAATGACATTTACAAATTACCTATGTCATTATGTATTAGAACGAAATAATATATTAAAAAAATACATTTATACCTGC
Organism: Acentria ephemerella; assembly: GCA_943193645.1. Lineage (NCBI taxonomy): Eukaryota > Metazoa > Arthropoda > Insecta > Lepidoptera > Crambidae > Acentria > Acentria ephemerella. The sequence continues at coordinate 11,231,043 of OW971889.1, forward strand.
AATATTATCTCTAGTTCTTTCGTGCACTTTCACCCACTAACCCTTATTGGGTCAGCGTGATGATGTTACGACCCAACCTCCTTGTGTAGGAAGGAATGTAAACGCATATTGTCCTAGGTACACATACTCGTCGACAACTTCGGGTGTGACATGGGAATTTGACTTCATTTTCGTCTGGTCCATGTTAATTTTAAGACCGACAAAAATAAACGTACAAAAATGAACCTGCTTTTAATTATTAACAATTTTCTCGTGTATCAACTTTCATGTTAAAAATATTTGAGCATAATTAACGTTTTTACATTAATTAAGCGCCGGACTGAATGTGGGACGACAAGGGCCGTCATTACCAAACAGTTCATTTACGCACTGTATTTTAATTGATACCGTTTCGATAATTTGATAAGATTGTGGTTTTAAAGTGTTAATATGTATATAATGATGCGACCACAATTTAATGAAAGAGTAGAATGAACTTGTAGGATTATTTGAAAAAAAATATCTTGTTTTGTATTTTACCTTCGATTTAGTTCGCTTGACAATTACGCTCAACAATAGTGACGTTCGTGTAGCAATGTTACCTTTGTGAAATAAAAAAATACCAGTAACCCCTGTTTTCGACACTAATAAAAACGTTCAATTTCCTAAAGGACTCCTCGTTCTGGCTCGGCCGGTGCCCCGTAATCCGTAAATTCCTGTTGTCGTGACGTCAGCTAAGTCACTTCGAGTGCAATCAATTTGAGAGCTCCTCGTAACGCCCGTTGGGTCCGCGTCCGCCCACCGCTCGTCATACTTACGTGTTTTTAAACGAATTCCGACATAGTGAGTTGCTTTGATAGGCGTGATATTAATAGACTTAAAACCCGTGTATTTCGGAGAACGATCAAGGAAATGAACCTGCAGAATCAAATTGCTTTTAATGGTGATTAAAAGCAACTTCTGGTCGAATATGAAATAAAATATTTTTGTAAAATTAATTTTCCAACGTCAATTTGCTGATACATTTTTGGCTTTTTTAATGACCAAATCTTTTGCCATTGTTTTAAAGATGCCATCTTAGAAATGTCAAATGACGTCTCCATCCATCTGTCGTTTTCTGATCTAATGTAATAAAAGAGCATTAGAATGTAAGTCCATGTACATAACATTATCAAGGCCACTTCGAAATATATTATTAAAAATTTGAATAAAACAATTTTTTTAATATCAGTAAATTTTTTATATATCTATACTCAATTTAAACAATGTTCTAAGGCAGGTTGCTAACCAGAAAAACAGCAATCGAAAGATGGCAAGTACAAACCTAATTAGATTATTTAAAAAGATCAAAACCTGCTATGTACAAAGCTTGCGATGGCTCAGCCATAATTATATATCTTTTATTGTTATAATATTTTCTGTAAATGCCACGAAGCATCGCAGTTCGGAGTCGTGTCTTTGTCTTCCTGTTCATTTTTCTAGTGAAAACCTGCGTCTTCATAAACTCCTCAAAGCGGTATCGCGCGCCTCAGTTCACCAGGTTTTGGGGAAACAGCCGACAGCTGCACATCAATGAAACATGAGTTATTTAAGTTATTATCTCTCAAGTGTAACGTTCCATAAAAATCGGCGATCGCATGTTTGTCACAAAAAGCGATAATTTTAATGTTCGGGGGCTCCAACGAACAATGGCCGCCCGGCGCGGTCCCGACGAAAGTAAATTGGTTATTTTTTATTGAACTTTGAGTGCCGGGGTCCTACAGGGGACAGGGTGGGGTGCCAATGACTGTACGCCGATTTGAGATAATTAACAATCGTTCAATTGTGTATTCTGTAGTTAAAATTTTAAATTGCTTCGCGAAGGACTTTGTGCTGTTGTAAATTTAAGTTAGGGTATGAGATGATTTTAAAAGAATACCCAGACTTAGGGGTTGTATACATAAAGGGGCTTTGAATATAGATCCCGTTATGTATTGAAAAAGTAAAAAAAAGATCAGGTGTAATGCGAAGTATTACATTTAAAAATGACTACATAAATAATTTTAGGTGACGATATTTTATAAAAAAAGGTTTTACTCCACTGCTACTAATTTTATAACGCTGAAGAGTTTGTTTGGTTGAACGGGCCAATCTCAGGAACGACTGATTCAAATTGTACAATTCTTTTTGTGTCGGATAGTCCATTTATCGAGGAAGGATATCCGCTAAATAACACGATGTTACGTCGAATAGAAGCTGAGTATGAATGAAAAATGTTGCAAAAAGGGGAAAAAATATTCTTTTCTGAGCTTTGTTCGTGTCCTGCGTAAACCGTTAAAGTAACGCAAAAATTATGTAACCTACCCACATACGAACAACATGTTTTTATTTTCCTACTCCACGCGAACGAAGTCGCGGGCACAGCTGGTAATTGAAATTTGTACAGGTCCAAAATAAATTCTTTCTTCTTCATTAAGATTCAGGTCAATTGAAAAAGTAACTCTAGTGACAATTGCTCAATTTGGAAACGGTCCCTGTAGTATGTTTTTTCTTGACTCAATTTAGTTTGGCTGAGCACTACATTGCTCTACAATACATCGTTATTCGCTATTGTTGTGTTACAGCGCACAAAGCGTGTCACGTTGCTTCCCGAATATAACACTTATAACTTTAGTGTTAGATGTGTCGGTAAAATAATATTTTACAGGACATGTGCGCTTGCATGTATCAGCTAGACCTTTGACACTGTCACTAAAAGGTTCGAATTGAAATCGTTTCTGATAAAGATGAATTAATGTTACTTGGAGATGATTAGTGTTCTGTTCAGAATATTTCGATGCTAACGAAATAAGATTTTATTTTAAGCATCTTTTGTAATGGTATCGTATTTTAAATTTCACATTCCAATTTCAAATTAAAAAATAATAATAAATACTATGCGGTCGCAAAGTATAAGTACTATACGCAAAACTAGCAAGGAGTCTTCGTAGCGGGAGACATGCCGCCTCCTTGAGGCATTGAAGAGCGGCGTGTGACATTTAAAAAAAAGCCGAGATCGGCGATCGTTTTTTATTTTTCTTTCTTCTTGACTACTACTATTTCTTTTATTTTACAATAGATTGGAAATACCTTGTTTAAATATTATATTTGATATCTTTTTAATCTATTGTATTATTGTTCGCACGAACACATTCTATAATTAATTCATACTTACCGTTTGCGTATTTTGAATAATAAAACATTTTAATAATAACTTTGTTACAATATTTTTTAAATTAAATTCGCTATCCCGCTTTAACCCACCAACTCGTATTGGGCCACCATGGTGCTGTTATCGCCCAAACCTCATGTTTCTCCCGTGATATATGTAGATTTTAATATTCATTAGTCAATCCAAATATTCAAATTCGACTGTTCATTTTAATAGACATTGATCCAAAAAAGCCATACATTATTCAGTACATAATTTAGCATTACTCATATTTCTTGGTGATTGTGACAGTGCGCTTTGTTTGTTGAAGCAAGAAAAAATCTAAATCAAATGTTTCTCTAAAATTACTTTCCAGTATTTTATGTAGGTATAACTGTACTTACTGCGATATTATCAATTTGAGTTTTCCTTCTTATTGCTATTTTTAAACCAATCCTGAATTTTAATGAACAAAAACGTTATAAAAACTATTCAAACAAGTTAATATTTCAAGTTATTCATATTGGTCCAAATAATATGTTTGATCACATTTTTTACTTACAGACGGACTTGATATTGAATTACGCATTCTCAATACAAATTTAAATGCAGTTAACACCTTGACCTCTATGATATGATTGCAAAAAAGGTTGACCTTAATAAACTTCAGACTATGTATAAAACTGTCTGTGGTTTCTTATAGCTATTTCAATTTAAATTATTTAACATTTCTAATTTGGTTTTTCTTGTACTCTACTTAATGAGGAATTGATAACCTTAAGTTAAGATCGAATGTGGTCCCTATAATAATAATAAAATTTACTCATAGGTTTATAAATTATGATTTACGGTATTATTTATTTATAATGGTGCCAATAACAATTGTCCTCATTAGGAGGCACAAATTTACCCAAAAGGCAATGTTGGAATCAGAAATGATTACGTCGCCGACGTAACAAATAAATTTCAGTCCACGAGTGGCAGCCGCATGCCGAGAGAAGCACCGTTGGTAGGCCTTCCATGTTTTTCAGCAATGAACTTCTGTCGGCAGATAGGACGATGATGATTATCACTTTAACCGCCACTGTGGTCTGTTAACTGTGACTAACTACTTCAATTCCCAGTGGAGGTAGAAATTTTGGTTGGTGGTATGGCTTTATGTAAGTGGGCCTGGCTAGTGGCTATCTTCCGGTAATGTAGCAGAGATAGCCAGTTCGTTTTGTGGTTGAGGAATCCAGGTAAGTAGAACTAGAGCTCTCGAACCAATAGGCCAACAGGATCTTCTTCATCTACAGATACACGAAATATCAAGAGATCATTCGATACTCGAAGTACGTCGACATTCTGGAGTCAAGAGTTGTTCAAGCCTTCCATGAACTGTAACTACAATACTATTCTACTCAATTAGGATGGGGGGTATGTACCTATATATCTAGTAATTAGATCATAATTAATGCTTAGACAGTGGGGAGGAAAAGGCGCAAGGAACTCCTTAGCTTCTAAATGTTTATAATTCACAGAGCCATTATGCTATAACCTATGTATCATTGTTAAAGGTTTTTATACTTCTGCATATTTTTGTGCCCTACATATCTATATTACCCGCCTTTAATATAAGCTGAGAGAGGGAGAGGGAGAGAGAGAGAGAGGGAGAGGGAGAGAGAGAGAGAGAGCTACAGTATCCAGATATTCATTAACCATATGAGCTTTTCACTACCGCGCTTTAGTTGTTAAGATTGTTTTATCATTGTTTTATAGGAAGCTCTCTTACACAAATTTATTTTTATTGTGGATACATTTTTTAAGAGCAGATTTGCTTTTGTAGTGTTGCTTTATAAAACAACTCAGCTCACAAGCCAACAAACTGTACTATTAGTTTGACAGATATATTTACCAAAAAAAAATTGTATCCTTTGAGTTAATAAAAGAAAGGAGCCTACAAGCGGGTCTACCAATTGAGTGTCCATAAATTTGCCAAATTCTCCCAAGAATCATAAAAAAGTCATAAATACATTTTCAAATGTAAGTAAGCATGTGACAGCCCTAGCGCAACAAAGCCAGGTCTTTCGGATACTTTTTAATTGTTAACACTAAAAGTGATCGTAAAACCGCAAAAGAATTTCACATTATTTAGTATCTGCGCGTAAAAAAACTTGAAGAAACTTTACTTGTGATTGTGAAATAGAAATGTTTTACTGACAATGACTCAGGTACAGATTTAATTGTTTAGAATCAAACACTTGGATTAAAAAATGGTTGTATGGAAGCCCCCCGCTATGAACAAAGTTCGCTAAGAGAAGTTAACACTACGAAAGTGTGGTTTTTTAAGAACCATTTTTTTATTATGAACCGGGTAGTCCATGGCTTTCTTCTTATCTGATATTAAGTTTATAGCCTTCCTCCATAAGTGGACTATGTACACAAAAAGATTTTTAATGTGAATCATTGGTTCCTGAGATTAGCACGTTCAACCAACCAAGGAAACAACTTCTTCAGATTTATAATATTAGTATAGACCAGGGGTTCCCAACCTTATTTTGTGTACTGCCCACTTTGAGAATAAATTATTTTTGGCACCCCCATTTCTTAACTAATATTAGTTGATACAAGTTCACAAGTTGTAGTTGAGAATCGAGAGTTCATGCAGTTAGTGTCTAAGAGACCTCCTAGCTAAATGAAAGTACAAATCACTTACCCCCCAAACCTCTACACAATTCCCCCATTTTTTTGAGTCTCTTACCGCCCCCCTTCAGGCCTGCAGCGCTCACAAGGGGCGTTGTCGCCCACTTTGGGAAAGGCTGAGTATAGACAATTATATTCACATATTGTTTAAAAGTTATTATATTTAATATGCCTGTGTCTGTGTGCACACACATATTTCTTATTCATTTCTCACATATTAGTATCCTTTTTCTAAAATGTTGACGACCTCGTTTATAATTTAAATATTTATCTATAGCTTTCTCTCCTCTTAGGAGATACGGTCTGCATAAAAGACTAAACCATACCATATAAATATAAAACCGTTTGACAGCCCTCGACACACGAGCATATTTTAGAAGCCCGTTTTATCGGCATTCGGCAATTTACGACACGGGTATTTTATTTATTTCTCCGTCGCGTAATATGGAATATATGTGAAGAGTAACATCGAGTAGTTTTATGAATTCTGTTCGTTTGATCTGTTACTTGAAATATTCGTACTAGAAGATAAACTCGTAGGAAAATGTAGTTAAGTTTTTATTTTCATAAATATATATATATTAGTCATAAAAGTCAGAGGTGGGTTCAAAATAACATTTTTACACCGTTGATTCAAAGCCTATTATATTAAGCATCTTAAAAATGGAGAAATTAGATAATAATGTTAATTGCTAATTCATTGTTACGTTCGCAAGAGTAATAATACTGTTGAATTTAAGCAGCAATGTATTTGCAATTGACTTTATAATCGTTCCGCTTTTGTAAATAAGTGTATATTAAACTTTTTATTTAATGAACTTAACATATATATAAACCTGTCACAGCAAGTTGCGCACTTACTACCGTATAAATTTTATTATATTATGTTCAGGCAAAAAATCGCGATTTTTAAGTTACATTTGTTATTACAGAGATTGAAAAAAATCAAGTATCTTGTTACGTACTATGATTCAAAAGATATAGCCATTAATAAAATAATTAATACGCATAATGGGAAAATGTTAGCTACCTACCTATTTAAATCAATTCAATACTTTATTTACCTATCACGGGTGATGATACACAACCCGCTGTCAGACTGGACGGCCGGATAGAAGAGGCTTAATAAGATGGTTCCGTTTACATCCTTTGGGTATGGAACCTTTTTTTACGAGGAGTAATCCGTTTACAGATTACCTACCCGACACTGGCTAAGCGATTCTGCCGAGAAATTCACCAGGCCACCCCAATGGGTACGGAACCCAGTCATGAGATGATGATATTCTCAGTTAGTAAACTGCGAAGTAACTGCGTTAGTAACTATTAGTTCTTAGAACTACGATAAAAACTACCGACTTAATGTCTACATTCATATTTTTAAAATCTTGTTAGTTCGTGAACAGCTGGAAGCATCCATATTATCTGGCACAACAATAGACAATTACAAAACAAAGATGAAAAAATGAAATGTAATAATTTTTCAAGCTCAACCCGTTATTACGTAGACATTAAGTCGCCCTTCCTTTTGCAATGGCCGACTGGTTTTTGTTCAATAGCTTTAATGTATACAATAACGAATTATTTCATGAAACCCAAAATAACACGATTGCCGACAAACGAGGACGGGATAACTAATTTTAAATAAACATTTTCGGTTTACAAAGATCACGTCATTTTTTTATATTGATAGGATAGACCTTCCGAAGTTCGTTAAGCAGCTGGTCCTGGTTGTCAGGGCCACCGCTTTCACCCTGTTATGACCATGACTCCTCATGTGTGACTCCTCCCCATGTAGGAAGTCCTGTGTCCAACAGCGGGGCGTATAGAGGCTGATGATGATGACAGAGATGGATCCGTACTTACGCTGTCAAGGCTACGCATTCATTCACTTTGTATTTCCACTCTTATAAAATATTTTCTTTCCAATTATTTGGCCTGGTAAACCTTTAAGCCATATCTTCATTAATGTAGTTTTTATCTTTATTTATGGCTCCAGGATACTGGTGCAATGTAGCCCTTTGCCCCATGGAGTTTTTGGCGACTAATGGTAGCTATTTAGCCCCGCTATTTTGTTAATGACTTACGAGAAAATTTTTGAAAATGGAATGCAATGTAAGCGATTATGCTAAAATGATACGAAAATGGAAAGTTATGATAATGATTACGACGAAATGATAAGTAAATGAGAATGAAATCATATAATGTTTTTAAACAAATGAACTTACCCTACAATGTAATATAAAATACAAAACAAAAATATAAAATACAACAATGAATGAATGGAAATGAAACACTGAAAAATCTCACGTAAGTCACTAATCAACGCTGAATTAATGACTTAACGATCCTTTTTGCCATAAAACTACACCAATTTCATGACAAAAACAACATTATAACACAATATATGAAATAAAACATACAGCACCAAACCACCCCCCGCCATTACGCGCCAAAAGCTCTTATAAAATACTATGAATGTATTCTATGTATCACATTATAGGTCTGTGCCCAGCAGTGACATAGTCTATGGTTGATTATTTAATATTTAATTGATTTTCCCACACGTTAATAATCGGCAGCTTCTGCCTCGTAAGTTTTTAAACAAATAAGTATTTTGAACAGACAAAAAACCAATTTAAAGCTAATTAAATATACAATAAACTGTCGACTGTAAGGGTAAGTAAAGGATAAATGGAAATTCACTTCTACTAATTCACTAAATTGTCACAGATAATAAAAAGCCATCACAGATAACAAAGGATTAGGTTTTTTGACAATTTCAAAATGATGTTGATCTTCAAACTAGATCAAGAAAAACAAGATGGCTGGATGATAATTTAATGATACGCTAAATGGATTCTGTATTTATCTACATGATATTTTCATGATATACTAGCAATATATAAAAATTCACGTGACACTTGCGCGCTCTCATTCTGTAAACAAAAGATCTTTACGGCTCACGTTTTATTTATTATTGTACAAATGTATTTATAGTTTATGCAATTGTCCAACTCAAATATTAATCCAATCCAATATTATATATAAACATAACAAAGGGTGCCGTGCAGCGGGCGTTATTTACAAGATAAACAGTACGGGCTCGAGATCATCCAATTACTCCTCAAACATACGCACACTCACTAGCAAAACCGACTGAACACAATCAGACCTTAATACAATTGATATAAATGCGATTTTTGCAGTTAAACTGTGTTGCTTTGTCTGTTGTCAACTAAACTTATAAGCTTCATTTGTCAACGTCTGCGCAAAGTCCTGCTATTCATATTTGGTTAATTTCTGTTGCTGGTGTGGGAATATGATAGATGATTTCGTGGTGAAATATCGTGAAATAATTATTTCTTAAAGCCATAAAAATATAACAATTGTTAACAAGACAAAATTGTAGATAATTATAACTTTACACGTTAATGTCAATATAATAATAATCAATTTCTATTTAACCAAATTTAAATAAAGATCGTCTTTTTAAAAATTCTAACTGTGTCTGCTGATTTATTGAACACTAAAAAATCTCAATGGCTAACTGTTTTCCTAAGTTCATTAACATGAATATAAGCGAGTGGATAACTATTAAATATAGAGAGGATACAATTTTGATACATTTTAATAAATATTGGAACCGAGGCCATGACATCAACCAAAAACTTATTTCAAAAATAAATGTCTAATCAACAGAAATTATTTTGTAAATAATTCTTTTCGGTTTATCCCAACGAACTTAGACGGTAACGAAAATTATACTTTGAATTGAAGTGGTTTTAATCAACGAAATACATTGACGTAATTATAAGCATAAGAATTTAAAATATTGTTTTGCTAGTAATCATGTTCATTGATCAATAAAACAAAAACTACTTTCCTTATATCCTTTTTCTAACCTATTTTGGGGTCACGACAACGGCCAATAAATTTCTTGAAACATCACAAAAAAAAGATTTACTCGATTATAATCTCACTTATATTATAAATGTAGGTAGTTAGATTTTTATTTATTTGATGATTGTTACACAAATTCACTGTTTTCGGATGGTCCAAAGCAGCTTAGATTTGGAAAACATATAGATCAAGGTTAACATTAAAGGATCTTCATTATCAACATCCATTTCTTCAAGCTTCGCAGATGAAGGCAGGCTTGCCTTCTACAAGCTTCTACTCTAATCAAATATATTGTGAGTTCTCATAATTAACCTTTTACATATCGATTTAAGGATATGACTCAAATTTATCGAATATTTGATTGATCTAGGCAATTCGATTTCGAAAAACATATGGCAGCCACAGACTGCATAAGACCGGTAATTGTTTTATAGAAATAAGTATAAAAATGTACAATATGATACCACAAAGTTTTATTGAATTGCCTCTGCATAAATTTAAATCAACTATTAAAAGTTGTTTGATGAAAAAGGGGTATTACAAGGTAGAAGATTATTTTAAAGATAAAAATTTGTGGCCACTATAATTTGCTTCTCTGCACTTATTTATTATATTTTGCAATATTTAAAAATATATTTTTTAATGCACTGTAAAACAAAACATGTATATGTTTATAATACTAATACATAATGACATAATTGATTTGTAAATGTCATTATAAATACTAAAGGCTGAGAGTTTCTTGCGCCGCTTCTTCTCTGCAGCTACTAATTCGTCGAAGCGGTAGTAGGGTTGATTGGGAATATGCATACTAGTGTTATTTTTAATTTTAAAATAAGTATTATTTTAAAATTAAAACTAACAATTTATTTAGTACATATTGAAATACTATAACTGGGACAATTAGTAAATGCCCGGCTGATACCCAGTAAAATTATGAGTATTGCCTTTATAATTATATTTATTTATTTTCTTATACATATTCCCTGTTGTGACGATTTAAAAGAGCTTAGTAAATAAGTCTATTTAAATAAAGTTATTTTTGACTTTGACTTTGACGTCTTTCTTGACGTTCTTGAGAAATGAAAAGTCCCCATTAACTGGAGACTGGTATATTGAAGTCACATAGCAATAGCTATATTAATATCTATAACTACAACCTTATAAAATTTTTTGAAGTAAATAATATTGCTCACTGTAGTTTAAATATGAAATGAAGAATTTAACATACGTAACCAATTCTATGATCTTTGGATCCTTTAACGCAAAAATTACTTTCTCATAACATTTCTTACGTCTTTTTCCTGTTCAATAACATCACTATTCAAATAACTGTGCCGCTTTGTTGTTTTTTCCCTTTCTCACTTCTCAGACAATTCCCCTGTTCTCAGTGACGCCAATGCTTAGTGATTCATTTTAGATACTAGATTATATATTCTGATTGAATTCATGGACACTGCGGGAAATCTAACCAGTATCAGTTCTTTGTATAATCGAACGCTAAGGAGCGTTAGGTACTGTAAAGAAAAGAAATGTTACTTAATATAAATTCCTTTATAATATGCTCTTCAATACAACATCATATATTTTGGTGGAAATATGTCAAAAATATATAGCAAAAATAGTTGTGCCATATTTACCTTAGCCGATGATGCGAATATTCTTAATAGAATTTAATATCATGCGACAACATAACTCGGTTCTGCCATAACGTTACAATGACATGATAAAGGGTTTCCCAGGGAACCAACTTGGGTCGCTTCACGAAACGACTTTCAACTCACAATGAAGGATCTCTTTGTATGAAGGTGACTTTCGTTTTTATAAAAGTAATATTATTTAAGAATGCAAACAAGTATAAAATTTTCCCACACGTCATTCTCTCAGAATATATTTGCGTTGGAAGCTATTAAAATGTGGTGTTTACTGTCGTAGAAAGTTAAACTAAAGCGATAATTTTAAATAACATTACAATAGAATAGAATTAAATGTATTAAATGCTAAAACTGATAACTGAGGGGTTACTAGTTAAATAACTAACTGCGTAACTAACTGTGTACATGGTTAAAGAAAATATTTTTCAAAATAACATTTCAACGTAGTGTCAATCATCGTTATCAGATATATTTTTTAATTTACTTAAAGAGTAATTTTTTACTTTTTTGTGGTTTACTGATGATTTCTTTCCTTTTGCTGAAAAGGCTATTAATAATACAATACTATATTAATATAAGATATCTATCATTAGTCTTTAGTTATGTTATCTTTATTTGCGATCTTTTTATTGTCCAAACATGTGTTGGAAAAAGTATGATTTGTCGACTATTTTCCAGATTTTCTCTTTATTCTTAATGTCAAAGAATCACCCATTCTTGACCTTCATCTCACCTGTCAGTAAGTTAAGATAACGAGAATTACATCCAGATTCCTCAAGAACAAATGATCTGCCGGAACTGGAGGTATGATAGTATTTCTAACTGCAGGAACACAACTGCTGTTAACATTATTGTTTATTGTTATATTAGGTAAGATGTAGTAGCTAGGCAGTTGGACTTAAAAAAAAGCCCTACCATCATTCAAACTGAGAAAAATATTTCTACCCTCACTAGGAATCGAACCCCGGAACTCCAGATCTGATGTAGGTGCTCTCAGTCTCTCGACTACGGAGGTGGTAAGTTAATTATGTTTTTTCATCTATCATGAGTTTCTTTAAGTTTTTTGTTCTTGTAAAGCAATAAGTAAGGCAAAGTTTTATCAATAAATGAATTTAACTTCTGATAGGAGTTTTCCTTTGAAACGAGAATGCATTTTTGAAAAGATAAATTACTCACATCGATTACTGTTCGAAACAATAGAACAACTAGTAAGAACACAAAATGGTAAAGTGACTTCTATTGCCAATGAAATAGGGTTGTTGTGTAAGTAATGAGTTTCTGTGGCAACGTCTATGTGCTAACGACATTTTTATTACATTTTGACAACTTTATGGCAGGGAACAGGGCAACTTTGTACCTTTGTACTTGCTGTGTACTACAATTTACATCCTTAAGGACGATACAACAAGGTATTCTATTTAAGTTTCGATAAGTACCATTATTGCCATTAACAGCTACTATCGAGTTTAGGGAGGAACTCTTTCAATATAGAGACATAGAGAGATAGAGTCCCTGTAGAGAGTTGATATTTGTATAACGAGACGAATATTTGCTCATGAGACAAGGATGGATTTTGTTTTTTTTTTCTACTATTTTTCTACTATACTATTATATTATTATTATTATTATTTAAATTCAATCCAAGAAATAAACATGGGACGAGATGCGTTGCATATCCAAAAACAAAAAGAAAAAAATAAATCTTCACTTATTACAAGTGTACAAGGTATTAAATTATATGTTGACAATTCAATCAATAAATAATCTGTGCCAGATATTAGCAATCTATTTAAACGACAAACGCCTTTCCTTTTAGACGATACGTCATCTTAATAAAGTAAGGTTTCGTAAAAAAACTTGTCTTGACAACTAACGCGTCTTCTTAATAGATTTTGAGTCGGCCAGCTGTCACGTGTGGTTTTTTTGTCAGACGTTAAGTAAATTTAATTCTCATCAGTAAAAAAAGATAAATATTTTTATTCATTAAAAGGGTGGTTAAAGCACCCGGTCCTTTTAATGCGATAACCGTGACACATGGACTCCGTAACTTGCTCACAGATATCAAGATTTAAACGACTTTTCAGCGCAAAGGGTAAAGCTCCCCTTTTACCGACATTACTTTTCCTTATAGGTCTAACAATTTAACACCACCACAAAGTAACAGCACTATAAAGTTATTTATGGTATCTGTTCGGATACACCAGCAAAGAGTTTGCTTAAATGATAAAAGTGTATATTTATGAGTATCTTGCGAAGGAATTAAGATATTTTATCGACAGCAAAATGGTAATTAAAATTTTTGTTAATTAACGCCATTCAAAAAACAGTTTCCTGTGAAAATCCGTGGATAAGTCCTTCTCAGTTATTCCAAGCTTCCAAGACAAGAGATAAATTACCTTTTAACGTATAAGATACCTTAATTTTTATATATTATATTTTTTAAGTTTGTCATTTTTGTCAACCCTAGCAATTAGATTTAAAAAGCGTAATGTGTCTTAGTACCTACTGCTACGAGGGCGTAGACACCTGAACGTGCACAATGAGGGTGAACATTCCCCGAATCAATATTTCAGTTCTTTTGTGGTACGTAAGAATAACATATTGAAATATGGCCTGGTGTACAATGGCTTAGAGACAATCGTGGAGCTCGCTGGAGACATACAATGGGTTCCATTAATGTACGATATAAAAGACGCTTAATATTACAGATTGAAAACTGCACGACACGATAAACGATATTTGATGTTAGAAACGTAAGAGGAATTTTTAAAGTCTACAAAAAGAATTGAAAGTTGTTCAAAAGCCAACTTGAAATAAAACTCAATACTTATTGAACTGACACGATTTATAAATTACAAATAGACATACTTATAATTAATTCGTATTTAAAATGTTATCTTTTTTTATTTCTCAGCTAAATTAACGTGTTGCATGCTTAAAACTAACCATGACGAATAATTATAACGTTGTTTTGACCTAAATATAAAAAGGCCACATACTTTTTTAGTTTAAAATATAAACAATATATACAAGTATATATTAAACTATACATACTTAAACTGTGACATAAATATAAAAATATATAATTGACCTCGTACATTTAATTTCTCCTAATTAACTTGAATCGAGTCAAATAAATTAGCATCTTAGAATAGATTAGCATCATATAAATTCAAAAGTATCTATTTAGATTAAAGGACATATCTATTACCTTAAGTCCTATATTATGATACGCAAGAAATAATTAGATTTTTAGTTAGAATCTATAAATATCCCCGTTATTATATTTTTTTAATGTTTTCAATTCTTAGCATCCAAAACCTCATTTATTGTCTGAATATAAAAACACTAATACTAATAATATTGTTAAAATCACTTTTCACGTCTATGGTCGCACACAAAGATGACGAAGAAAAATATATTATTTAAATGACGGCCTGTCATTCCAGAACCATAGATTATTTATTTACGTTATTTTTTGTTAAAGCTTCCGAATTATACTTTATCGATTAAAAGCTAACATGAGCTACTTTTTAAATTTTCAAAAGTGAACTCGGAATCCTATCGAAACATTTGGATACTGAAGATATTTATTGAATAGACAGATTATTGAGAAGTTTAAATTTATATTTCATACTAAATAAACATTATTACGTATTCAAATTATTAATATGATTATATTGTATTCTTGAGTAAAAACACGTAATTTCATTTCTCTCTTAGTGTTCTTGCTTTCTAGCAAACAACATTTGAAGCCTTTATTCCAAGTTTCATTTTAATATTATATAGCTTATTTAGACACTTATTAAGCTGCATCAAACGTAACAAGTACAAAATAAAGATAATAGGTTTAAAATTAATCGCTTTAGGCCTTTTCTATAAATTTATTTAATCTTCAAAAGTACCCCTTCATAACTCATAATGTACGAAGACCAAGTTACGAACTAACTTCGGACTTCAACATAATCAAACGGGCGACATTGTTGCATACAATGTAGAATATTATTAGTAGAACTAGGTAGATTAAACTTATTAGTATCGGCAACAACGAACACTTCCTTTACTAATAGGTAGGTACTAACTTTGAAACTAATACATTATAAAAAAAAGGATTATGAAAATAATAACAGGTTTTATTTAAACAAAAAATAAACCTGTTTACTCAATGAACACCTTAAGACAGTAACCGATACTTAAGTAAACAACAATGTATTATTAAAACGGCGCTTTCTTCAGCTGCGTGACAATTAGTTACAAAATATCATCATAATTTTCATAAGTACGTATTAAAAGTATACATTTAATAAAAGTAGTACTCGCCTTATTTTACATGAAATATATGAAAAGAAAAAGAACAGTATATTTATGAAAAAACACGATTGTTCCATTTTTTAAATCATTTTAATAATCTCTTTTTAATCTTTTTTCTTTTTCAATTAGTTAAAAGTTTTTTTTGAGTGTTTCTCTTTTTGAATTGGCTGATGTACAATAAAGTATTCTATTCTATTCTATTCTTTTTTCTCTGTCTGTCTGTATGTTCCTGAAACTTCGAACCTACTGAAAGGATTCAAAAATTGCATATTTAGAGATAACTTGCTTTTGATTGTAAGTTAGGTCTCAATATTTTATGCTCTCCTACAGGTATTGTATAGTACATTCACATGTTTTCAATGTAGAATTCTCCTTGTACCAAGAAGCTTTGTTTTACCAATAAGTGTACGTATTCTAGACTACAAATGCACTTTTGTGTCATCTGCAGTTATAATACATGTCAAGGTGATTCAGAGAGATGTCTCATGTTTGTTTTTAATTCAATTATGATCTTTATTGTTGTATACATTTCAATTTTATAACCTAGAAAGTATTATTAAAAGTACCACCATATTAATAATAATTATTTTTATAATAGACTTTCAATTCTTAAAAAGAAATAAATGAAAAATAACTCATTCGGTTTAATTTTGAAATTCGAATCATAACTAATCTAATTATGAGTACTGTTTAAAGCGTTAAAGAGCGTGGGTAACGTAAGTGTGATATTTACAATCCTAGATTTTATAAAACCTGAAAATAGTACACATTTTGGAATTTAAAATCTTTCAACACTTTACCAATATTAAATTCGAAACAGACGGAGCCGAGCAAGCCCCTCATCAGTTGTTTATCAATAAAACTTTAAATCCTTATTGGATATAGCGAAGGGTCGCGTCAAATAAAATATAAAGAAACGGGATTAAAAATGTGTTCCGTAAAACTCGCTGGAGATTAAAGAGTGTTTTATTGTTGGCACCAAAATATCCGACATAAAAGAGCCTATCGGCAAGCTAAAGTATTGGAAGCAACAAAAGGTTGCCTACTTAGAGGGGTACAGTCGCTAACGCTTCGCTTGAACTGAAATTTGCGACCCCAAAAAAATAAATAAAAATAAGTGGATCCCGGAAATGAGAAGGGTCAATCTTATCTCAGCAATCCGGAGAGGGAAAGAGATATAACGTCTAAAGGTATCTCAGCCGAGGACTGCTCTCGTAAAATCAGTCAGGGTGTACAGTAACCAATAAAGCATGTCGCAAATTTTATTACTTTTGCTGAAATGTTGTCAAACCTTTTTGAAAAACAAAAGCAGGCACTATAGTGAAGTTTGTTTCATATCTTTGACGTCACAATTCTCATTCTCAATCAAGCTCAAAAGATCCAAACTTTAACTATTAAACCTCTTTCTGTTTAGTACATATGGAAATCGTTAAGGCTTTAGACGGTAATACGTATCATGGTGACCCTCTTACCCTTCCTGTATCCTAAATAAGCCTGCCATTAGCCTCACTACATTTTTCAGCAGAAAGAGCCTGTAGTACTTTGGCTTAAGTTAATCCACGTCTAGAGACTCATTCTGATTCTGGCCATGGCTTCGTATTGACGTAAACGAAGTTTTATTTACTCCTGTTGTGTAGTAGACTAGCAAAGTTAGTATTTAGAGTAAATAGTATTAATCTGCAACTATTTGATTAAACAAATGAACGCTCAAATTAAACAAATTGATTCTTAAGTAAGCTTTCACCCTTTTAACCTTTTTCAACCTTTTGAATAAGGAGTTCATAAAGGAGTCATTATTCTGAGGACAAAAATTCCAAACGAAAATAGGGCTGTCTTCTATGATGGTAACTGTCGTCGTCTATAGTCGCCTGCTATATCGAAGAAGTTCTAGATTTGATGATATGATAAAGATACTTCTAGTTTTGCTTGAGGCTACTGTAACAAGATGCCATCTTCAATGTATTTCTTATATTTCTCATCAAAGGTTTAGCTTATAAAATCGTAAGTTGGCAATTACGATAAACAAGTCTGTAACCTGACCTTTCTGTCTGATAATCAAACGTGAAAGTGCATGCAAATCTTGACCCAAAGATACAATGTGATTGACCTACTGTTTCCAAAATTTTACTGTGGTCGTACTTTGGCACAGATTCTTATAATACAGTTTTATATGTGGTGTATATAGTGGCTTTTGGCTGGAATCTGGCGTTCAATAGGATTCCAGCAAAGTATGCAGTTTCATCGAATCAGTACGTCCGCCCGGTTTTGTACTTACGTGGGTAATTTTACGACTGAAGCAGACTAGCAGATTACTATAACATGTTTGTTTTTGTTTATATAATTTAGGTGCTGATTCTGAATACAAAGCAAAAACGTAGAACACAGGTAACTCTTCCAAAGAGCGGCGGAGTTACCGGGGACTTTTAGTGATCGAACTCAATTGAATATGATGATTTTCAGAATCTGTTACTGTAACATTATTTAATAAGTTATGTATTTTTTTCTACAATAAAAATACTTGCTTTTAGATAGTCTTCAATAACAATTACTGATATCAACGTAGCATGTAATGTTTGTAGCATTTTAAACATCAACAATGTTCACAAATACAATTATTAGCTTCCTTTGAGGACAGCTGACACCTGGCACTACGTCTGGAAGCATGCTGGGGTCAAGCGAGTCGACAGTTATCGATGAAATAATGGTATCCTTCATTAAGATATACAGCCCATTAAACGATAATTTTTTATCGATTCAATATTGTAATTTTACCCTTCCATTGTTAAGCGTATTTAAACCGATCGATGAATGAAATTGTAATATTTTAAATTAATCCGTCTTTGTATACATCTGGCTCACCCCTCATACTGATCACACATAAAATTATATATTTAGTTGAATTAATGTGTCAAATTTAAATACAAACCATTTTCTACTTAAACACTTCCTCTACTTGCTTATTGTGTTGAATCTATTAGTTTTATTTGAATTAATTTGATTTAATTAACAGTATTAAAATTCCATGCAGCAAACTCCCGAAAGTTGCACACAATTCCATGCATAAATAATTAATATATACACAGAAATTGTTATTAGCGTCGTTGTTACCAGCTCTTAGTATTCAATGGGCGTCGTCAAACGGGCTTTCTTATAGTGCCGATGAATCTGTTGGACAGGTGGTGTCACACGCGGATTATCAGATATAGTGTTTGGGTACATTGTTACTACGTAATTTAAATCTACACAGTGATAACATATTGGAAATGAAAAGATAGGTATCAGTTGCTCGTCATGTGCTTGAAATACAATTTCACAAAGAAATATTGGTACATCACGATCAATGTATTCCTTGGAACTAATTCTGATGATATCAACTTACTAAAAATACTACTTTAGCTACGTATATTTCTCTCGGCGCCACGTCACGTAATAACGATGTATAATACCGTTATTTTTTTTGTTAAGTCATTGCTACTGTAAAAAAGCCTCATTGTGATAATTAGCCTTGTTATGCAGCAGGCAATTAATATTAGATGATACTTATTACCATTATCATTAGTATTAGAGTTGCGTTATATAAGTCTGCCGCACTGTGCTTACTTTCTAGAATAATTCAAATTTCAAATTTAAAGTTATAAAATGGAAAACTGTAAGGTAATTCGTAAGCACGATTCTAGTGTATGGAAACAATGACGTATTCGATATCACATGGCATCTTCTTTGCATTTTCTAATGCTGAGTGCTCCGTAATGTCTTAACCCGATACTGAATAAGACTGAAATGAAATTTAGTTAGATGAAGTGGTAATAAAGGTAATTATTTGCGGCTCATTTAAGCGACAGCTAAGCTAGACCTGGTCCAAATCTGTCAAAGACTTCTTGCAATTGGTGGGTTTCAATAATCTGAATACGGATAACTTTGCTTACGAGGCATTAAGTTTTTATATATTGTACAATTCAAATATGTCAAAGCCACTCTATCCGTAGGAAGATTCTTGTGACTAATCATAAATAAATAAAAGGTATTAAGTTAAATAAACAATTCCATCAGCTGTGGACCGCGCTGGATCTAGGACTATTTTCCACCGATTACACTATCTTGTTTATGAGACACGTGACTTATTAACATAGCTTATTAATCTATATGTCACGTCTTTGAAACTATCAAATATTTCCTGGTCCCGTAGGAGCAGTTTCGCCGAATGAGCTCCGAATATAAATCGGCTAACTTGTGCTTTATTAAAACTATTATCTATCACGTGTTGGGAACGCGTAATGTTTGATAGACAGTGACCGGTTTGGATTGAAAAATGCGCGTGAGTTCCGTCACTCAAAATCATATATAACAACGGAGGAAATTCATCGGAGTTTTTAGAAACAACGACATCAGCCAGGCGGACATCATCATCACTATTCTTTGGATCGCTGTTTGCAAATGATAACACACTAGCCAATTGAAATGATTATTTATTGAGCACACAGTAACCAATACAAAATCACTGATTGAATAAAATCGGTACTCACAATTTCTAGGCTCTGCTCTGCACAGAATTCAAAATGGTAATGTGTCACAATAACTGTTACAAAGATGTCCTCCAAAAATATGGCGAGGGAATATTATAACTTCCGGTTTTTAATGTTAATCATCCAAATTTTTATTCATCAAATTATATTAACGATAATTCTTATTTGATTAAATAGAGTTTTTAAATAGTATTAGCATTTAAATTTTCATTACAATCCTAAACTAAGTTATTCAAACATTCCTAATCACGACGCTAAAAGCCATTTGCAGTCAACTTCGTTAATCCATAGAATGAGAAACTATTTAGATTTTGATGATAACATTTAGGAAAATACTTATAAACTATATTTTTAATTAAAATAATGATTTGAAAAACATTCATAATGAAATTGCTTTTGTTTTTACCGTTGTCAATTTTGAAAGTCAATACTGAGAACATAAAGTCTTTTTATAAATTTATAATTAAATTCACCAAGAACAGTAAATTTCTGAGAATAATTGATGTTATTTTATCCTACAGGCAATATTTATCAAACAATGGTTATTAATATCGTCTTAAAATTATTGTCTTCTCAAATTGTCGTGGGTTTGCGCCGACATATATTTATTTAATAGAATAGACAAGAAAGTGTAAAATAGAGACGAAGTGTCATCAAAATATAGCTAATTAATTAGGGCTACTATCAAAAAGATTTCTTTTGAGTTAAAAAGTAAACAGTGGGTTATTACGGCGTCTCATCATATCACCCGAGAGTTGTCCACTATGGAAACAAGCCCCTTGGAAAGCTTTGGCTCCTCTAAAGAATTTCTAAACCAATCTGTCCGCCACCCGAAGACCTTTCTTCTTTCCCCAATTGTAGTCCCTCTTGCAATATTCCCTGTACAACGCCACTTCTTCTCGCAAGGATCTCATAATTTCTTATTCAATGATACACAGAAACTCTGTCCTTTGCCCTGCGAGTAATTTCGAAGCAACTGCGGTAGATGGGCCGAGAATATACCATGCTTCCCCAGCTGAGTTTAATTTGTTAATTGACATGTTTCTGTATTCCGTCGTAACGAATCTCTAATTAGATCAGTTATTGTATTTTTTATTTCCATCTGATACATGCAGTTGACATTGTAGATCATTTATAGTAACTGATCTGCTTAGGTTTTCGGCTGGAACCCATTGTTTATGTCAAAGAATAGAAAATTACCAGTTGATCTAATCAACCTAATGTCAACAGTAACCATTGCCGATTTAATTAACATGTACTGTATCCCGGAAACCATTTGATCGTTGTTATTCGTTCATAATCGTTGTCTACATAGACACTAAACTTCTGGTCTGCACTTAATCTCTTTAAAGTCATATGTTAAGTACAGGACAGAAATTTCGTGTACAAACACAGCGTACTGCTTCACGCGAGCAATAGAAAACGCAGCTGTCTTGACTTACTCTTATTACGTTATGTTGAGGTAGGAAAGGGATAGTGGTATTGAACTCTCGACACACTATTGTGTACGCATTGTTGTTGTACTGTTGCGTACCTGCGGTGAGTGTGGTTGGGTGCTATCAACATTTAAATGAAATTTAAAACCCGTTATAATATTAAATTCATTGATATTGAAAAATGATAAGTAATCTTTGACTCAGAATATTCTGAGAGCTACATTCTACAACATATTTCTTATAATAACGAACAACATATTTAATTTTATAAAGAACCTCGTATAAACCGGCTTATCATCTTCAACAAAAGTTACCATTTTAAATTCTCAGTAACAATTTATTAGAATATTTCAAAATCAAGAAGTTTTACAACGGTATTAAATGTAAATAAGAAATGAAAATAAAACTGATATTATTTTTAATAAGCCACAAATATGCTTGCGTAAATTTACGTTTTATTACGTCTCAAATTAAAGCCCATTGAGTTCTTATGTCCTACATTGAACAAGTAAATGTTACACAAGTGATAGAAATACTTCTACCTAATATTTCGCATAAAAAAATGATTGATTTTTTTAAAAATTGAGTCGAGTTGACATATATGTCTTAAATATTATATCTACTGAACATATTAATATGACAATACTATAGGTAGACAGTTAGAATCACAACATATGACTTTTTTTTTAATTTGGAAAACCATCTATATTTTTCTGAAATGTTTCCCACGCTGAATAACATAGATATATTGTAGATATCTTCAAGAAAATGTATTGGCAACACAAAGGTAATTTTATTCTACGTACTTTCATATTCACTTTGATATTTTTAACCTTCATTGTAAATAAATAAATTGGTTATAAATGAATTTGCTTAGAGCCCATTTAAATACATGTCTTTTAAAGTAGTTTTGCAATGACAGATGTCAATAGCGATATAAAGACAGTGTCATTAACTAAACACTGTAAACAGCTTCGTCATGCCAACGCTATAATTTCACTGTTTGTTGACAAAGTAGTCATTTTTCGTGCTTAAAATTTTATTTAGCAATAAAAACTAAGTGTGCCGTTGTAACCAGTCGTGTATTAACGGCATTCCCAACGTGTCCTTTGTAAAAAATTCATTGAATTCGCACAGTTTAGCTACACTTTGAGGTTATGACACCATAGCTTAAGAATATTGAGTTTCTTTTTCATTCCCGTCTTTCTTGTTTTATTGTATTTTGACTTCACAATAAACTTTAACGCTTTTAATTTTATTTCTGCAATTTTTATTATTGTCATATAATTACATTTATTTTATGTGCAGTCTGATTACAAGAACTAATACTGTAATGCTCCTAATCATCAGCTCATTCTTCTCACGTGTCATTCTTTGATTCACGTGTCTCTTTATTCGTTTCATCTTGAAGCTTAATTCCATTAGCGTAATATATATAATATTCGGTTGAGTTTTTGTTAATTTAGTTTTAGAGTACGAAGACTTTAGTAATTCTATAATAGCTCAGATGTAAAAGAAAGCTCTTAAGGTGACAATAACTTAAGTTAAATAACCTCCATTAAATTGTATCTATAACTTCATTCTAATGAAGCATCGTTTACAGAAAGTGGTAATAACTTTGAAATACCTTTTCATTCTTTTCACTAGCTAAAGACCAAATGTAACAAATCGGTGACTTACCATACCTTTTTTTGGCTAATTCAAGCGAAAAAAATGTATAGTACTTAGTATTTAAAATCCAACACCTTTTCGTTGCGCTGACATTAGCTAAGTGGGCTGTCAACTTTGAACTTTGGGATGAATTTGATGTCAAGACGCACACACGTCTTTGAGAATAGGTAAACATCGTAAAGACTAAGCAACAGCATTTAGTGATTTACGATCATTATCTATGTCAAGACTTTTGACCCTAGTGACAATGAGATTGCTCAACCCCTTCATCTTACATCTGCTGTGCTTGGCAATCCCGTAATTATCAATCAACGAAATAGTAAATTTAACGTATCGAAGATAAATAATTTTAGGAGAATACAAATGTGGTGCAAATCAAGTAGCTCATTTAATTACTTTTTTGTCACTACACATCATACTTTGAACGATAAAGGCAAGCCATTACTTACTTTAATGTTTGAGACTAGAGCACATTTTTGACTACATTTTATTATTGAATTTTACGCTACTGTGGAACCAAATTAATTCATTTCTTAGTTATCTAATTAATTATACAGATGCGTATGTAAAGTGTGTATTGACACACATTCCGAGTGTTATGAGACTGGAAAGTGCTCACTTTAGCTCATTTATAAATATAATTAAAATGTTTATTAGGCGTTGCATAACGGCTATGCGCGGGCGCAGCTCACAGGGAAAGCGGACTGTTTAAATTGATTTCGTTATTTGCATATTGTTATCAGTATACGGGGTTAGGAGGACAATTCTTATAATGTGATGCATTGACATAAAATTTCCGTTCGCGCAGATACGTAATGTATGTGATGGCCGAATACAAACTGTGTGTAACTACGTTTTTAATTAATTTTCACTCATTAATTTTCAAAGCATCCAGGATTGGTCTGGACGGGCAATCTCTTACGCCAAATTCACTAATGCTGCTTCTAACCACAAAGACACAATCAAAACTGGCCACAACTTTCTAGCACAAACTGTCACTCTGGGTAAATCCAGATTTACCATAGTGACAGCCTTTTTTTAAAGGAAAGACTTGAACAATGGTTTTTTTATAAAGTTTTACAAAAACTAAAATCATTAATTTAAGTTTTTAATTGCTAAAAGCAAAGATCATCAACAAAGTAATCTACCGCAAATATTTCATGTTTATTGTATTTAATTATACTAATACAAATTTTAAGATTGCTCATACGTAATTAGCGCGAGCGATCGCCGGAGCTGAATAAATTACGAGTAATCCACTGATAGGTAGGCTTCCACATAAATAAACATGTTCATAAATTAGTGTTGTAAAATGATTATCATTAAAACTTAGCAAACTTTATTATAAGACGTAGATAGTTCTATCGATATTATTAAAGTCATAAACAACATGATTGGTAAGTTAATAGAAATAAGCTCCGTAACAGTTAATTTCAACATTATTGCAATGAAAACTGTAAAATCGGGTAAAGATAATACAGACGATGAATATGCTATTTATTTATCATTATCAGCTAGTAAGATAGAGATAAAGCTTAAAGACTTTGAGAAAATGGAAGTGCTTAAGAGTGGAACAAATATTTAGATGTCAAATGATAAAGAAATAACTAATAAAGTAATAAAAGTAAGAAACCGCACCCGTGGTCTAGTGGTTGTAACCACCGACATCAAATCTGGGATCTACTTTAATTCGCAGTGGGGGCAGAACTTTTCTGCCTGGTTTTTTTGGTGGTAGGGCTTTTTCTACGACCGCCTGTCTAGATACCACTTTTTTAGCTAAGTCTGTCGCCATAACAATTATGTTAACATCATTGTTTTGTTCCAGCAGTTGGAGGTAAGTTAACCATTTCTTCTATGGTTGTAGAATTAGGGTGTAATTCGCTTCCATCTTCGGCATTATCTTAAATAACCATCACGTGAGATGAAACTAAGAGCTACCCCGTTAAGAATACAAAACTATACAAATAATTTCTTGCAATATACGAAATTAAAATCTAACTTCAAAACACATCTTTAATTATTTTTTGGAGACCCTGCATTACTTTTTGTTGTTTTTGAAAATGATCTAGAACCAAGTTAATTGACCGATTTAGATACAATCAATCGAGGTAAAGACATATAAATGCCCAGCTCAGTTTAGTAATCAAGTAACCTCTGTTTATAAAAGAGCAACAACAACATAAGCAAGCTTACTTTAATCTGAGGAGAGAATATAAAAACATTTAATTCAACATTAAAGTTTTGCACAGTTTTTAGTGATAGCTTTGTCAACTTGTGTCTGTTAGTCACTGATAAAAATACATACTATATTGTTTTTTACTATCCTATGACCATTGTATCTTGTATCTTGAGTAGTTCTGTTCTCTATATCCCAAAATCTTCAATCATTATCAAGAATAATTATCACAATAAATCTACAAATGAAGGAGGAATGAGGTGACATCACTAAAAAAGTTTCTTTAAATTGCTTTAGTCGTTTTAAAACTACCCTTGTATTTAATTTCATTCTATACTTTTAGTAATTATTCCAAGAAACTATTTTGATAGAACTAGCTCAAAACTTGGATCTACCATAGATATAATTTCTATATGATGTTCGAGTCCCCTCTCAAAAGATCGTTGCAACTAGATTATATCGACTATCCGATCGGTCTGTTCGCACCGTATGATGTGGCGGTGATTAGTGGGTATTGAATTAATAGTGTTGCGGTTGATTGGCTTCGTATTGTTCTAAGTCTATTGCTTGACTGATTTGTAATAGATATGTTAGCTTTGTTCTATGCGAAATCTTTGGAATAACAGGATTAGTCATCAACTAGATATAGATATCTAGAAATGAATCAACTAATACCTATATAATTTAAGCTTTACATAGATATATTTTGGACGTTAACATGAAATATCATGGCCTTAAATGACTTAGGGATTAAGATTGGAAGCTATGCAAAACAATTACCAGCCTTATTATATTAATAAATAAAATAAGATACTCAGAATTATTGAAACATGTGACAGTAAAGCTCGATCGGATCTGGACTATTACGCTATAGTTCGAACTGGTTTCGATAACGAAAACAAAGCATTTTTCGGTATGGTTGATATTTTTTGTAAATTCAGCCATTCGTGAGAAAACAGAATTATCTAGAAACCTACAATATTTTAAAAGTACTAATCATAATTATACACAATATACACAGCTTTTCTTATCGTCTACAGCCTACGGACGGAAAAGCTTGGGATACCAAATTTGATTGACCCATCCAAAGAGGTCATCCAATTTTGTAGGTTTCTAGATAATTCTGTTTCCTCACGAATGGATGAATTTAAAAAAAATATGGCTACAACAAAATACATCAAATAAATAAACATAACTAGTTTGTAAAAAGTATTCTGTCAGGCCTAAAATGCAAATATTTGCATTTCGGGCCTGACAGAATACCTGCAATGGCCTGCAATGGTTAAATCCCCTATTTTACGAGACAGGCTTTAAAAGCATTTTTTCCGGTGCTTCGTGCTTTTGTAAATATGTCGGGTAACCGTTACATTATTTGTGATATGTCCTGTGTCCAAAGATTGTAATCTGACGGACCCTATTCGCACACATCCCTTAGTAGGCGCCATGCGTCGCCCAGTTTTGAAAAGGAACGTCTTTGTATATCCTGTTACGTTGGTATACGACCCAATAAGGTAAAGGTGTACCTGCCCGGGTGTAGAATGCTTCTTATTTTTGTATCTAGTATACTCACAATACATATCTCAGTAAGTAATAAGAAACCAGACAAACGAACAACAAAAACTAGATACACAGGTTGTTCTAAATGTTATTACTATTACCTTTAATTACATTTATTTATTTTTCTCATACATATTCCCTGTTATAACGATTTAGAACTTATGAATGAGTCTATTTAAATAATGATATTTTGACTATATATATCATCTCAGTTAGAGCCAAATTATTTAAAATTGAATTAAATTATTTAAAATATCAATTATGAAAAAATTTCAGTAAAGTACTTGTTTTAAATTTACAACAGTTACTAATTCATTGGGAGTGGAAGATATAGGAAAGTGGTCTGGTTAAGAATTAAATGGATATAATGGTGAAGACCCATTCAATATTAGAACCTTAATAGTTAAAAATAACAATACTAGTAATAATACATAAACGCGTAAAAAGGTAGATTAATTTAGGACTGCCAGTGACGATAGTATATCTACATGGAAACATTGTTGTTATAAGCATCCTTCAACACTAGCACTAAGACTCAACACCTGATGATAAGCAGTAGAGGAGTCCATATGTGAAGATAGCTAGTGAAGCATGAATATACTGCCCTAGCCACCTTCACCTTGGAAAGGAACCTATGTTTTATGGAGGGAATACGTGTGCCGGCAAGGAATTCCACGCTCTAGCTGTGCGACAGTGAAAGAGTGACTCCGTAGACCACCACGCGTACTCTTGAGTAGGAAAGGAGAAGGAGGGATAAGGTCAAAGATCTCTTCAGTCCACTCTCCATGGTACAAACGATAAAAAAATGTCATGATGCAATTGCAGAGGCTCAAAGCTGTTCGTTACCTCCGCATCGCCAATAATACGCATAGCGTGACGCCGCAATCTATCCAGAGAATCGAAGAGGTACTGAGCGGAGCCATCGCAAAGGTAAATACCCCACACAAGACCGGACCAGAGGTTTTCGACTTCCAACAACACAGTTGTTACAGCGGGTCAAGTGCACAGAGAGTTGTAATTTTTTATTAGAAACTGCTTTTTATTTTATTCTACGCCAAAGAGAGAATGACTAATGACTATCGATAAAATATATCTATCCATAGACAAATGCGTGAATTGTAAGGCTTTTCATAAAACGTGCTGCATATCATTTGAATAAATGAATATTGTGATAGTCGGATGATTCATTAATAACTAAGATAGCTGATTAATTAACTATAATAACACAATGTGACAGTACAGCAGTCTCTAGTTCTATTTTTGAAAATATTTTAAAATTATAAAAAATACAGAAAAAGCATGTACATACTATAAAACTGATTCAATTATTTGATGAAATTATTTGCCCTTAAATAGTATTATGCAACATTCATTGGCAAATGCTGATGAAACATTATTCTCGTTTATGATTTATCACAAATTAACTCAGATATAATGGAACTATTATTGCAGCCATCGAGTGCAGCCATAAAAGACCTCGGTTAACGTCATCGAAAGAAACAACGAGGCCAGGAACTGATCAGAAAAGCTCGTACAATTTATCACTAACCATATGGCGATAGCTGCACTACATATTCTGGTTGAAACTATACAATGAACTGTTTGGTTGGCAAATATTAATTACGAGCCTTAGCTTCGCAATTCTGAAGGCTTTGAAACCTATTGCATTAGTCCTAATATGTATGCATATATATACTTTTTTACATTCGACGTTAAAACATACCAACACATGTTTTGAGGAAAATTTTGGGCACTTCACAAACTATGTTTGTTACTATGCACTTTACAAAAACAAATATATAAATATTCGTAGCATTTTTATTTCAAGAATACTAATCCAAGGTTTGATTCACATTTTACACTGGAAATAAGCTTAAGATGCTTTTACCTTATTGCAAACCATAACTTCGAAAACCTGCCTAAAACTATTGTTCAAGTAAAAGACTAATTTATTGACAAATCCATAATTTGTCTTCCAGCATACTTACCACACTAGCAAAGGTGGAGATAGTGGTCGAATGTCTAATTTATTTCCCTCCCACCATCCCTTCCCCCCAACAACTCTGCCAAAACTGAGGCGGCCGCTGTATCTCATGTTTGTAACTGTCGCAAGATTTATTACTTAGTAGCTGGGCCTCCAACTTTGTTCAGGGACTTTATACTTCATTAATTTCACTTGGTCGTTTGCAGTCTGCATCATAACTCAACATACTCAAATTAAAATTATTGCATACCATTTTGCCACTCTCCCAAAGAGAGAAATATAAAAAAGGTAGCTAATAGGTGCTGTTTTTTACTCGATTATTGAACAACTCAATTCACTTTAAGACAGATCTTACTATTGAGGAATCACAATGCGAAAAAGATGTAATAATGGGTATTTTACTTATTTTTTGCTGTTCTAAGTGGTCTGAACGTAGCTCATCGAAGTTGGACTTATCTCCTAAATACTCGGTTATTTTTCGAATGACCATTGATGTTACTATCTTCTAAAAGCTGTGATTATCGTTTTACCGGGATGTATAAATATATTTATTTCATTTAAGCAAATCATTGCATGTTTTATAATTCTATGTATGTCCTGTTGTAGAATTTATAAGTATACCTAGTCGCATTAATGTTCTTTAGATTGTTTACTATAATTTAAAGACATTGATTTAGTAGTATTTAATTCAGCATCTGGAAGTTCAATTAATCAGCGCTAATCTTCCTCGTAGAGTTGAATTGTTAAAGCTTTTACATTAAAAGTTTCAACAAAATATTATTCATCAATCTAACCAGTCCGGGGGCGGGGCCCGGTAATCGGTAATCGCAGAATATTAGCGACGATGGTCTGTGAGTTATTTGACCAAAGTCCTTTACAAATGTCAATATTCAGTTCATTGGCACGGAAACCGGTGAAGATATTAAGTTCACTTGATCGGATTTTGTATTACACGCGATATTTATCTTTATCACTAGAAATACTCAGGAAATTGTCAATGTGTATATGAAAAGTAATATGATCTTTTCATTCGTTCTTTAATTATTTATTATAAAAATTTTCTATTTCAGTATGGTGGAACAGTAACAGGGAAATAAAAAATAAGTATATAAAAATTATGAATCATATCTGACATTATTATAGCTTTTGACCTTATTAACCATAAGTGATTTTATTGATATGTTAATAAATAATGTACCTAAATATCTACGTGCGTGATCATGTGCATGGTTTTGATTTGTTCATGTTTTTCTTAAAACGTTCATACACACGAAGTTCATGATAAATTTTGTGTACCACAAGGCGGCATTCTAGTTCACAATTTTTTTTCTAAATTATGAACGTTAAATCGATCGCTTTAAAATTCATGCTTTTACCTTTAGCATACAAATCAAACGGAGAGTGTGATCTTGTTCTGTATCAACAGAATTCTAAATCCTTGTGAAAATTGAACGCAAATCTTGAGTTAAGATGCTAATGGATTAGAATTTCTCACGACTAGCCAACCCTGTGCCAGTAAATACTGGTTCACAGAAGCCACCGAGTGTGGTGGCTCGCTCCACTCGATACCGACCGTCATAGAATACATAATACCTCCGTCATAGCAGACCGCGCCGGCCGCAGACGCGCCATATCTTATTACTAGTGTGCAGAACTGCATCGCCTAAGGTTGATAATTGAGTAATAAATTTTATTTGAAATAATATTTACTACTTTCTAAAAACCATTGAGCCTTGTAAACAGTGATTTTTTTTCAAACTTCAAATGTCATTCGATGTTACGTAAGTAAGCGCTGTCACTGTGCAAGGCTCACTAAAAAGTAAGTACAATTTTAAAGGTTACTTCAATAGATTAAACGTAACTTCATATTATAAGGGTATCTGTTTTTTGGACTTTTCTGGAGCGTGACCTATTGTATTATCTTCCCAGCCAAAGTCTTTGAGGTAACATCAGTTTAGACAACAAAGCCAAGATGTTTTCGTGGAAACGTTGTATTTATTCACAAGTATTGATCGAAGTAAATCTTTTGTATGCATGTATACCAGACGTAAGTATTCAAAGTACTTACATAAAAAGAGTTAAATAATTTCTAAAATTATCGAGTAAACTTTTTGATTTTGGGAACTTAATACTAATGGGAAATCGTCGTTGCATATAAAAATCCATAAATAACCCATCAGATGCTAATCTTAGCACTTTACCTACTGATATTTAATAATCAAACCAATTTCAAAATATAATGTACGCCAGAGGCAGCCCTACCCCGGCACTACCCAGAACAGGCACAGCTGGTACCGCTGCACGGCCGTAGCGATGCGCGCTGTCCATCCCGGCACAACAGGCTCTCCTTACGTAAACTTATACGTCTATCATAATCCGTGATTCGGAATAAGTTTACTTAGCTTATTAGCGGTAGCTGGGATCGACTGCTATTTATAAAACCTTTTAATAACGGTGTCAAAAAGTACAATCAACAGCAGATTAAGCAACACAAGACAACTTCTAAAACTCTAATGAACCATAATTATGTCACTTAGGAAATAATGTTAAATTAAATTTTTAGAGAATATATTTCTGTGATACAAAGACACTCAAATGAGTGAATGGAACATTAAAACCAATATTTTGGCACGCTACAAATAAAATCTATTTTTTAAACAAGTTAGTGTTGAAGAGACTTGTCATGCTTGAGATGCCATCGACTGTACTTTAAAAGAAGTCCCTGCCAAGAGAGTGCAAGGCGAGGAGTGCAAGTGAGAGGCAAGAAGCTAGCTGCAGTGGCTATTCCGGATAAAATTGAGTATGAAAAACGATCAACTTTTAGATTGAAAATAGGTGAAGAGATTGTATTTAGTCAGCACTTTTTTCCATATATCCTCATGGATTTATAATTAATATAAATATTTCATACATACCTATTATGTAGCCTAGGATACTAGACAATGGAGACATATAGATATCTAAAAATATGTATATATTGTAAATATGAGAAATATACTACCTATACATACAAACAGCATGACGACAGTACGACCTCATACGAGGCAAGGCACTCGTGGGCAAATAAGCTAAGCTAAGTAGCCATGGCAACTGACCACCCGACGAGGCGGTCGTCAAAAATATTTTTTTACTTTTGAACACACGCCAAAGTAATAGAAAAGGTAAACTGTAAAATGAGAGACAAATCTTACGAGTTTAGTGCCTTTTCTTCTCAGGTCAAAACCCTCAGTAGATATACGAACAGTACAATTTACGTTCAATAAGTGTACTTATTTAAATGTATCTATTAATAATATAATGATTAGTTATTATTGTTGAGTATCTCACAGCTGGGCACATACCTTCCTACACGGGGGTAGCTTATGAGGCGTTTGGGTTATTACATCATCACGCTGGCTGGGTTGGTGTGGGTGAGAATGGTTGTTTAGCAACTGGTACCACTTAATGCGCAGGAGTTCGAAACAGTATATTTCGATTGACTAATCCAATGACCAACCAGCACATAAGTTGTAATAATATAATGATTACCATAGAAATGTTGAATAAATAGTTTGATTCAACATTTGTAGGTTATTTTCTTTGTCATTGCTTGATTCATTCACACCTTCCGGTTTACCAAGAATTAAGGGAAATCTCATTCTTTTCAGTAGAAACCGTCTATAGAGTGCTCACAAAAACACACTTTTCTGAAGGTCGGTTTAGATAAGGTTAGAATATAGGTGATACGTTATAACAACAATGGTTTTCGGCGAAACGTGATTTCTATGAACAGTCATTAGATGAATAGATTTTTTCTTTTTTGCATTCCTTTATCAAAACAAAATGAAATACTGTACTTACAGTAGAGGGTATCTAAACTCATCTTTCTTATTACCGGTGAGGTAGTACAAATAGAATATTTAGTCAGTAAGTATTTCAAATTTCCACGGAATTCTTCACTAATGCTCAGTAATATACCTATCATAATCACGCATAAGACATTTCAAAGAAGCGGCCTGTGTAAACGAAACATAGTTTAGAGTACGTACACATACACAAGTGGCTTCTATCTGTGTGCTCCACATTAACATTCTAATGTCTCCTCGGTCAGCTGTTTGAGATTCGCGGCCCTCCCCGCCCCCGCTGCCCCCGCCGCCCCCCGCCGCCTCGCTCCCGTGCGTCGTGCGTGATGCATCTCTGCGCAACACTCGACGTCGTTGGCTAGCTATCGCGCTTTTTATCGATCTGTCGATGGATGCCACGGTCACCGCCGCCACGACACGGCGTCGTCAGCGGCGGAGGCTCGCGTTGTCACCGCATAGATATATTTGCATCGCATCGTGACAGAAACGTGAAGGCGTCCAAATCATTAATAGCTGCAAAACATCAAACGACGATCGACGATCGAGTCGATCTCGAATGTAAATTTCTCCGTGTCGATAACGCGCTGCATTCGAGAGCATCCCTTCGAGCCACCCTCCGGCGGCCGCCCTGCCTCCGCACGCACTCCGCTCCGGCACGATTCGATCGACGCGAGAGGCTTCCCCAGCGGCGGGGCGGCGGGGCGGCGGGGGGCGGCGGGGGCGGCGCCGGGATGAACGGCGGCCACGGCGGGGCGCGGGGGCAGCGGCGCGAGCGGGGGGCGCAGGCGCGCCGGCCCGCGCCAGTCTCGCGGCCGCCGCCAACTAGCGCGCACGTCCGCGCGCCCTTCGCTCGCACAATCAGCTGATCGGCGCGCGCCCCGCGGCGCACATGCCGTGAGGCCGCGCCCGCCACCATGACGGGCTACGCCCGAGGCGAGGCAGAGTTCGCGGCCGCCGACCGCTTCCGCCGGGACGCGCGGCCGGCCTCGCTCGCCCCCAAGGACTACTCGGTGCCTTTACACGTAGACTGCAGTATCGAATACGAGCTTCCCGACTGTGCCAAGCCGCCGCAGGGCGTCAAGATCGAGCCGCTGCTCATGATCCACCCGTCGCACTTCCGGAGGCTCGAGAGCCTGCGGCGCGTGCCCTTCGTCAACAACCTGCCTGCGGCCGCGACGCCCGTGACTCCCATGACGCCCGTGACGCCGATGACGCCCGCGACTCCCGTGACGCCGGCGACGCCGCAGCGAGCGCGCGCGCCGCGCCGCTGCTGCCGCGGTCCGCCCGCCCCTCACCCGACCACGATGCAGGCTCAGACGCAGGCACAGATGCAGGCGCAGATACAGACACAGATACAGACGCAGGCGCATCGGCTGCGGCTGCCCGAGGCGGGCGGCAAGGCGTCGGGCGGGCGGTCCCGACCGCGGGCGGGCCCGTACGGCGCGTGCGACCTGTCGCGCACGCTGGCGGGCCCGTGCGACCGGTTCGACAAGCGCGCCCTGCAGCAGCTGCCCATCTACATGTAGCGCCTGACACGGACAGGCGGCGCGGCGGCCCGAGCGGTCTCTGTGATGTTTCCTTGTAATTAGTTAGTGATAAGTGCCGCCTCGTGCCGCGCCGCGTCGCGGACGAACCTTATACCAAATAGTACCTATGTGCGTTGATATTGTTTAAACGTTGATCATGTGTTGTTGTACCGGCGCACCGCCCGCGCCGGGGACCCTAGTGCATACCCACCAACGAAAATATTTATTCGCAAACAGTAACCGACACTTCGAGATTAAATTATTGTACCGTCGCCCGTTCGTTGCGTGTCTCTGTATAAGATATCATATCGATAAATATATGTTCAAAAATTGTATTATAATTAATATGTACCTATAGAGTAAAAAATGAAAGTGAGAAAAATATTACGAATAATACTAGAAATAGTTATGTTTTCTGATAGGTGATCAGTTCTAGAGCAGTCCCGAGAGGTAAACTAGAATCGTATCTCTACTCTCATTTTGTAAGCGGTTATGTTTGTTAAAATTATATATATATAAAGAGTCCTCTGATGAATAGTCTGATTAACGAATATTCGGCATGTAAAAGTCTTTATAAAACGCTTACTTAGCATATCATAGTATTATATTGTGTCATAGTCCAATGCCAAAAATATAACTATCTTTTTACAAAAATCCTTAATGAATCGTTTTATTTATCTCCACGCGACACGGCTAGTTCGGGAATCGCGGCCGGAGCAGGAGCATCCGGTGTTTAGTGCTCGTTCGACGACGATCTGTGCCCTCGGTGTAGCAGTGTCCACGTACCATGTAGTGCCTCAATGGAATGCTCACGGATGCCAAACAGTGACAGTGACCACTCGAATGAAAATGTCTCATTCTTGGATGTTTACATGCTGTAAGTATAACAACGGATGACTGGGAAAGTACGCTCGTCTATCGCTATAGACCGTAACTATATGATCCTTCTCAGATCAGAAGACTTACTCTTCAACATAATGTTATAATATTTGTAAATTTATTTGAAGGCATTATTGTGATGTTGACTGAGACATGGAGTTTTGAACAATGTTAAATTCAGCTATAAACTATGAAATTAGAAGACAATGCCATAAATGAACCAAACCATTCATAATCCTTGTCTGACAGATTTAAAAATGCTATAGCGAATGTTTAAATTGAAGATTTTCTGATTGTAATTAATTATTAAAGCTATTATTCGAGAAACATTTACTAGTTAACATTCCTTAAAAATACCCAAACGTTGAGCGCAATAAGTGTTTGAAACATTTCATGAATGCGTCCTCCATTTGCAATGATATACAACAAAGAGACGAAGAAGTTAATGTCAAAATGTAAATATATAAATCTTATTTAACGCTGTAAACGTGTTTTAAGTTAATTTATAAGCTCATACAAATGTGTCCGAGCTACAAGTATATGAATCTAAACTGGAACATTTAATGCTAATGTTATAACCAGATATACCAATAGAAGCTTTTGTTGTTATATTACCAACTTACATGTTTTGCATTTGTTGATCTTGAATGGATGTATGTTATCTTACGACGACGCAAGTAAGATTACAAAGAAATTAAACCTTGTCAGAATGGTAGTTACAAACATAGAAAAGATTAACTAAAATATTGTTGTTAGTTTGACGTAAAAGAATAGAATTTGAAAACAACTGCTCATTACTGTGTTTGTAAATATGATTGTGGATGTGATACATGTTCCATTCGTCCAAAGGACTTATCGTGTTATGTCAATAAATAACTTCGTAGTAAGCTAACTTTTTGCATCAACGGATAAAATTGAAATCGAGGGTAAATTATTTTTGCATTTATGCATATATCTGTATTATTGACGATAAGTGTAGCTGATTGTACGCAATTCAATGTGATTGCGAAGAAAAATATACATGATTATAACTTTATTATTTTAGTTTGATTATTAAATAAACCAAATGTTAGACAAATAGGCAATCTGGATAGAAATTTCCGTCACAGATCTTTATCCTTTTCAGAGTTTTCATCGAAGTGCCATATTACCAACTGTATCATTAATAACTATATTTTATATCGCTGATACACTAATATATTTAAAAATTGAAAACAAATTATATCTGGATTGTTCGGCTAAATATGTAGCGAAAAAAACAATACTTGTTTACAGTTTCTGAATCAATCAGCCATCATCAATCAGAAGAATTATTTTTATCTGCTTAATATAGTTGTATTTTATTAAAATCTTATGAACGGAATACTTCAATATTAAATTGAAGTGTTTCTAATTTGTATTTTGTATCGTATCCAATGCTATATGGTTCCCGAGCCCGAAAGTATCCGATCCGGAATGATCCAAGTTCGTTGGATTTTGTTTAGTATTCGTACGTTGAAAGTGATGTATTACACTTTGAATATCCCAAAAACCTTTTCCTCAGCTTTTGTTCAGTGGATATTACAAGAAATTAGTCAGATTATTTTGATGAAGGTCTCTTGTTCAATTCTTGTAAAGAAGCATTTACTAAATTCTATGAGATAAATTAGCCTCGCCTCGATGAACGTAACGTTTGGTCGAGAAAGTTGAGCTAAGTCGAATCCTATGAGGACTACACTCCTCGTGACCTAATAAATTGATCCACTTTGATTTATGAGACATGAATCAAGTATAATGGCTGCCTCAAAGCTTCAATCTTAAGTTTTGTATTTCTCGACTGAGCAATAATGTTCAAGACATGTACGAAGTATTGTTATGTTGTAAAGATATACATATATATCAACCAATCTAACAAGGTATTCCATTTATTATGACATATTTTGTTGACGGAATATAACCTTGAAGAATATATGTAGGTCGAGCGTCCTTCCGTCTATCTGCCTTATCTAAATTAATAGTCGAAAATAAGTTTGATATTTTAATATTCGTATTATATTGGTGTCTAAAACAATTTAATGAATTACCAGACAATTATGTAAACATTTTTACGTCGACACAAACATCAGATAAATAAGAATCATTGGCAACTATCGCAAACGAGTTTATGGAGCTTAATAGCTTTTGTTTGAAATATAAATTGTTGCATTGTAGTGTATGGAACAGCACGAACACAGCCTCGGCGAACGTTTCAAAACTATTGAGTAGACAAAAGCCTAGCAACTCATTCATTCGATGTTTTATTTTCTTTTTGAAAGATACACAATGAGTCGTGAATAATCCACAATGACTGCGGGGGATTATTCATACACCTATTCAGGGAAATAAGACTTCAGACGAAGCCATTACAATAAAACGTTAATTATAATGATTCGTTACATTCAGAGGAACGTTGCGTCAATTAGCCGTGGTGGTCTAATTAAGATGCAGCGAGATAGTAGAGTCGCACGCAGAGTTTTAGTGAAGAGCGGTTATGTGGCGAGAAAATCGACCATTACCTCCGCACGCACGGCCTCTTGTGAGAATGTACTCTATTACCCGACATCTGAGCGAGCGACGGCGTTAAATTAGCATCCACGTAATAAACACGAAATAAACATCGAGACTAATGGATGATTGCGCGGCGCAGGAGAGGTCGCTTCAAGAAACATTTCCATAAAGGCTGAAGGAACCGTTTTATTGAAGTGAGCTGTGGCCGAAACCATTACACCCATCCGTAGCCATACGGAAAAACCGAGGCCGCATTTATTTCATCTCCGCAACGACAGTAAAAACTTTAATTGTTGCTTTTACTACTTTTATAGTGTACCCGCTTAGATTTTTGCTGACCGACCGTATCGGCGGTTTCGGGTACACTCCGCGGTGCAATTAAAGAGCCAACTGTATGTGCCGGTTACGATTAAAATTAATAGCATTTTGTGTTAATGAAGCTTAATGCTGCGGACCACTTTCAAAAACAATTTAATATGGTACTCGCGCCGCAATAAACTTTAACACAGGTATAATTAAACCACTAGCTATATTTATAAAACAACTGAGTTGCGTTAAATCTTAAGCACACTCGTGCGGGGTATTAAAAATGATCGCTAAAATGTAATGAGCTCCTTCGTCACGGCCTGATTACGCCGCTTTACGATCAGAGTAGCAATTCCGTAATTGCCTCCTTCCTCGGAACGCATTACAAGTAGTTACACTTCAAAGTTAACTCGTCCAATTTGTATAAAGTGGAAAAACACTCCGGGAGGAATTCGATTCCCGAAATGCGAGTATAATTTATCGTCAGTATTATCTCTCGTAAAACGAAAACCCAATTTATGTACGCCCGCCACCCGCCGTCATAAAACATAATATTATCGACATCGGCCCCCTCCCTAGGCGATCACGAAACTAAGCAAGCATCGGCCATTTTAAGTACCGAAGTTGACAGCAGCGCGTCCCGCTCGCCTCTCCTACATGCATCTCCTTCACGTCGGCTACTATTCGGCTAGGTGCGAGTGGGACGTCGCAAGGGAACGGAACGCTTTCATGTTTCGCCTCCGGAAGGAGCGTTCAGCTACATTTTAGATTATTATTATAAATAGGTTCGCATTTCCTTTGAACTTCGGAACGTCAAAGCCGACCGGTTTTAGAGGCTCGCCGCTAGAATGCGAATGGATTTTGCTTTCAAATTTGCGATAAGGCGAACGCCACCGCGTCGGTCAGAGTGCATATTTGTGTGTATTTTCGGGAGAGTTACGTCGGAGTGAATGCGATGGCGGCGCAGCGTGTCACCGTGGCGGCCGCCGCGCCGCGACCTACTGCGATCAGCTGATTGGCTTCGTGGGCGTGTGCGAGGGGGGCCGGGGCCGGGGGGAGGGGGAGGGGGGGCTAGCACACTGACAGTCAGCTGATACCGGTGAGATAACGCCGCGCCGCTCGCCGCTTGCCGTAATTAAAGGGCCATGCGGCTTCAAAGCAGGGCCGGGCGTTTATTTACCGACTGTCGGGAGTCGAGACGCTCTCTGTGCTTGCGACTAATCGCTCCGAACCGCACGAGCTCGTGAAATAATTTTCTATGCCATTACCTCCTCGGATAAAATCGTGTCGGGACTTAAACTGACGCCTACTATTATGGTAATATTGTACGTGCTTGTGCACGTCAAACTAGATTCATATACGAAGCGAATGAGTTGGCGTGTTTGACGCCGCCGAGGAGTTGGAACGAGACAAATAATTTTCCATACGAATTTCACTACAGTTGCAGAACAATGCATTTGACTAACTCTATTTGTCATAATGACCATATCCGTTACGGCTGCTTGACCGCTCGTTTAGCATGAATACGGGCACTATTTAGCAAATTTAGACAACTACTATGGCTACTTATTTTATTGTGGACGTAGGGTTATCAACTTGAAGTTGAACAATAAAGCCTAATTACCTCACCATTATTATAATGGCTGTAACGAATAATGATTTTCAAATTCTATGAAAGCGAATAGCTAATGTCTTAACCTAATTATTGTATTGTTTATTATATTATCTCCGATGATGCGATGTTCATACGACAACAAGAGAAATAAACTAATTTACATATTTGGTAACCGGATAAGTGCTGGTTGGCTCAAATAATTGTAAACGTGTTTTGTGATGAAGTTATTAGTTTGGTTACATTAACGTAATATTATGTATAAAACCAAAAATCTGTTGAATATTGCCAAAGCCGTTATATTACGTTCAGATTCTTGACATATATCCAACTAGAAAGAATAGAAAACAATATAATATACAGTGTACCAAAGTTTGCGTCATCTAGCTAGACGATATTATGAAAAATTTGATTTATAAAAATGTTGACCAATTTTTCATAATGTCATCTAGCTATATACGTACATTTCGTTTATGTTTCCTGAATATTTTTGACACCACTATCTCTGAATCTAGCTTAATGTAGATACTAAGTCTAAGCTTGTTGAGTTAACGTACATGTTGCGTAGTTCTCAACATCATTATAGATTTCTAAAAACTATTGTATTGTATCGTTCAATCATCGGGCAACATTCGTTATCGGTGCCCGCTCGAAGCCATGATTGGAAAACATGGCAGTGTTTATAAAACGTCGCCGACGGAAACGAGTCCGTACGTAAATTAGTTTTCAGAAACACGATAAAGGCGACGCATAAAAATCCATTGGGTTTAGGGTTGTCAATGCTGCTATATGATGTTATTAACTCCAACAAGATTAACATTTTAACATGCACAAAAAAAATACAATTAATTAATTAATTTTACAATTGTCTCTATATGATGTTATTAGGAAAATTATTTATAAGCTTTAGCTACGAGAGAATTTGGTCAGATCCCTACACTATTGTAAATATCTGTACGAATAAGCTTCCAAATCGTACGAATACTGCTATCGTTTTCGTATGTTTGTAAGGTTAACGCAGACGCGATAGTAACGTTTTCACATGATAATCCACGCACTTTGATAACACAGCTATGGTGAAAGATCTAAACCTATTTATCAATGTCCTCTGTAGTTCTTTAGCAAGTAAGTAATTGTCTGGATAAGTACTGCAGTCAAATAACAAACATTATTGTACAGCGCCATCTCGTATGAGATTTGGGAATTATTAATATAATGAACCTTATTGATAAAACCTCCTTGGATCGTCGGAGTACGTACTATACTACTCGATCATATTTCTGACATTGCAAAACAACAGAACAGCTATCTCGAGGATGAAAGAAGGTAGAGGTCATATTAATTTTACAAGAACACCAAATATTTAGCTCGCTTGAATAAAATGTATTTACATTATCAATATCAAAATAATTAACTATCTAATACGTGTAATACGTCCTACTGCTGGGCGTAAACATACACGCAAGAAACACGTGAGTAGTGTAGGTTGTAACACCACTACGCTAAGGACACTTGCTCACTGCGGGTGGTGGGTGAAAGTTTTGTAAGGTTGCTACGGCAACCACAACCGGGACCGACTGCTTCCGAAGCACGGAGAAGGTCGAGATAACAGATTCGATTAACCTATCCAGGGACCAACGTAATCAACGTTTTCGTAATCGAAACCAGAGCGCTTGAACCACTTCACCAACGAGAACTCTTCAAATGTATTTATCTTCCTCATATAGCTGAGCATGATTTTAAGAATTCATCACATAGTTTGACGAGGTCTGCCCAGTGCAGTGCGCCGTTGAAGCCAATTCAATTCCATTTAGTCGAAACAGATAAGTAGCCATTGTACCGAATGCCACGTTATCCGAGGTAACTGCGCCTGGACGAGTTTTAAAATAGCGTGATTGTTTACTCTTTACAGAATTACAATTTTGCATGTCGCATAGACAGTTGAATTGCCCAGATGTAGCTAAAAAGTTTATGCGGTAAAGAACCAAATAATATTGACTCAAAACTTTTGATAAAAAATTACTAAATCTTTTTCTGACAATTATTTTATTGTCGACCTTGTCTAACTATTTACATAAAATTTCATCTTCAAATGTCGCATGCGCAATATAGTAGTCGTTTAAGTACTGTCAGGAACATGAAGATTGGTTTAAAAATTAAGCACCATGAGGTCTGACAAAGTAAACACAAATAATTTGACTTTATTCAATGAAGAACAGTCTCTAAGTTGATGAGCTAATCTGGAGTTGGACAACACGATAAGATAATAGATTCTGTATAAAAATACAAAGAATTCCGTTGCATTTTTAACCGAAAACAAAACACATTTTTGTCCTTTCAAGACTTACTATTTGGAATTCCATAAAAAATAAAGCCTACCTTAACAAAATTCACATGAATATAATTTAAAGTTTGAAATATGTTTTATTTAACACTTCAATAACGTTCCGCAAGTTCTTTTTCGTATGTTATAACTGGTATTTCCTTATACCTTAACTGCCTTATTTATTTCCATAAATAAGGCAGTTAAGCAACAACATAAATAGGAAAATCTGGCAAATTCAACGAATTGTATTGACCAACTTTCGCTTAACTACGGATATGTTACAAATCGAATCTGAGATACTCCTTTACGATTTTTAGTATTATAAAAGAAATATCTCTATGGAAATACTACATAATTGCTAATTAGCACAATATAATGACTAATTATAACACAGGCGCTTAACAATCAGAATTCAAAACTCAATTTACATAAGCATTATGCTGAATATGAAGAAAGAAATCTGTTTTGCGTTAATTAATTAATTTCAAAACGAATGCAGCTATCACTGTAATTATATTTTTGCAAATAGAAAACTGTTTTTTTAAAAAACAACTGGAGCGCTTTGGCGCGTGAAAATATGTTGATTATAGTTGTTAGTTGCTTCGACAAGTAATTGTATTTGTCAAAATGAGTTCAAGTGAAGACAATGGTGTGATGAACTGACACTAACGTCCATGAATGCCTCTCTTCCTGACCGCGACAGTAATGTTCTTTTAATTGGTATAAATTAATTATAATACCATACAGTAAAGGATATACATTTTATTTGTGTTCAAGTTATCAATTTTATTAAAACTGTTTGAATAATAGCAATAATTGAATTAATTACTTGTGAAGCACTACAGATCTTAGTAATAAATCACATTAATGTTTTTAAACTAATAGTGATAAAAGAACACTTAAAATTGCTGTTTTCCTATTGACATAAATTTCATTTTTTATTTGTTATTAATCACCAACATAGTAAATATTAATACAATATTGAGACTTCATTGACATTAAGTAATAACTTAAGGAATAATACTGCACTGTATATAAGACTGTAATAACTAAATAAATAAATAAATAACTTACAGTAACGACCACATCTGACAAAGAAGCAATTAAAAACTTTATAAATTGAACTTTAAAATGCTATATATAACATCTGATCTTCTAACATTATAAAATAAAAATTTATATATTAAGTATTCCGTATTCCCTCCTTCTTATAACATGGGTACCTTTAAAAGAGGCGTGAAAAAGCACTTTTTGGGCCGGCAAGGTGAGGGTGGCTAGGGCAGTATTTCGCATGCTAGCTATGTTCACATATGGACTCCTCTACTGCTTACCGTGCTTACGAGTCATTTGCTGTGCTTTATATAATAAAAATAAGCGAAGTGACTTACTTTCAAAAGCTATCCATGAAGAGATCCAAATCTTGTCATGTTGATTATAACTTAATTTAAAATTACGTGCAAATTTTGATTTTAAAGTTAATAAAAAGGACATAGGTATAATACAAATGTTCTCTGAGTTGTTTACCAGTTGGTAAATTTAAAATGTCTTCTTTTAGATTTTTTTTCAGTAAACGATGCAAAATTTTATTCTAGTTATTTTGATACAAACTTTATACAAATATATATATTTTATTACAAACGGCAGCATAAAAACTTTTCACCTATCTGGTACAGCCGAGTTCAGAGCAACGTTTGTTGATAAAAAAA
Organism: Acentria ephemerella; assembly: GCA_943193645.1. NCBI lineage: Eukaryota > Metazoa > Arthropoda > Insecta > Lepidoptera > Crambidae > Acentria > Acentria ephemerella. The sequence goes on from OW971889.1 coordinate 11,274,809, forward strand.
ATCCAAATGAGAAGTTAAATGTGATGATTTTTTTTTTTCAAATAGTTCCTAACCATAAATTATTACTTTACGTGTCGTCACGCCGAATACAAACAATGTGATGCTCTAAATCCATGGTGATAAATTTTATTTTGGCTAAGATCCCAGTCTAGCTAGATATGTCAAGGTCCAGAATATAGCAAAAGTGCTAACTTGCATATCTCTCGTATAACTTATATTATTTATTGCTGGTGCAGTAGAAATATGGGGTACAAATTAACTACACTTAGCCGTAACCCTATGATTATAGTCTAAAAGTACTATTATTCAGAACTATATCTTAGTCTAGATATAAAAAGATGTTCCCAAAATATTCGGTCTGCTTTAATAAATATATAAATATACTTTATTGGTAAGTGCATCTTACATAATAATCTATATGCAAGAAATAATAACTGGAAAGAAACTTGTGCATAGGACATGCGAGAATATATGTTAAGCTCACTCCTTTCAATTTATAATTTGTGTCTACTAGTTTCGTCCAAAATCTTGGTCATTAGGACTGATAAGGTTTAGACATCCGTACATACGTCGTGCGTTCCATCTGGCAGGGATCTCTGAACTGATGCCAAGCTGAAGATGTGGCTTTCTGATGTAACGGCAAGATGATTGAATTATCTACATCATTAACGTTCATTAATCATATTTACGTTCTTATGCGCTGAGCCCACTATGGGAGCGTCGTGGGATGGTTGTAATGTTCAAGTTGGCATATACCGTCGCTGCCGGTACCGCCTCGGTGTATCACTTCAAGGATTTGTCGAACATATACATCTGGCTAATGTAAATAGCAATCAGAACGATATACGACCTTATTGTTAAGTTTAAGACCGGTGTTATGACATTAACTGCACTCATACTGCCATAACAGATGATTCCCATTTCCTTTACGGCGACATTTGGAACAGATGCATAAATCTGCCAACAATCCGTCCAGTCTAGATGTCGGAACAACACACCAATGTCTGCAAATGCAACTGTGTAGTCCAATTGCAGTCCTTACACAGTTGCCTGGTGCATTGGAGTCGGGTCCACTGCATTCAAACTAGTCTGTACTGCAAATTGGTAACTGAAATGCAGTCCGTTTATCTAGATTCTTGGAGGATAGATTGAGACAGAAGACGCTCTTCATAAAATTCCTTATTCACTCAGAACCCAGTCGTTTATTAGTGTAATTATTCCATTAAGTTCTGGATATTCTTATAAATCAATTTTAACATAAATTCCAGTTTGATTATAATTTATTGATGGTTCACAATGGTTCCGTGTATTCCTGCAGTCCTGACCACTCGACATTGGAATAGATGGCCTTTTTTCTTGGAGTTTATTTGCAGCTTATAAATCTGTCATGGAGTAAACTCAATGACAGATTTATTTTAGACTCAGATAATTTTTACATCTAAATACAGGGATTGTAAATAATAATGTCATTATTACTTAGTGAGTTTACTCATTAGATTTCACATCACATTATATTTGAAAAGAAGGAAGTGACACTGATAAGAGGAAGGTTATCAACGTGCATTTTAAAATCACGTAACAGAGAATTCTTGGTAAGACATTACTTTGTAAGACAACAAAAATCACTAAATAAAAAAGCACGTATGAAAATGTCGGAATTTACACAATGACATATATATTTCTTTATGCAGAACTTCATTTAGAAAATCTACTTACTTTTAAAAAGGTTATGTCTCTGTTTACTTTTAAAAGGGCCTCTGTTAAAGGATGAGGTTTCATCGGATGTGATCGAGAATCAGCAAAAAAAAGTGAATGTGTATCAACTAATGTTATAAGAGATTACTTTTGTCAGCTCTGTACTGAAACATAAAACTATCATCATTAATTATTATTGTGTTAATATTTCTTCAATTTTTACTGTTTAATAGTTCAATTTTTAGACAAGGATCGATTTAGTATCTTTTGTTTCGACTGCAATTTATAAAAATTATTTTAAACGTTACGTTAAATAATTATAGAGCTTCATTTGCTGTAAGAAAATAATAATGTATTTTTTTTATATATTCATCTCATCTGATAATGCCGGAGTTGGAAGCGAGCTACTCCCGTGTTCCTCCAGAGGAACTGGCTATGTTACTTCGAACAGCCGGAACAAAACAACGCTGTCAACATGATTGTTATGACGAAGGACTTAGATAAGACGATGGTAGAACACCAGGGGAACTTAGATAGTCTTACCTCCAACTAAACAGAGTTAAAAATATCTGTTTCTACTAGGAACCGCGCCCCGAACTAGTTCTTGATAATTAAGCAACTTTGATAGGTACTTTGTTATTATTATATATATTAAACTAATGTTATTTTGTTTGGTGTTGTCCGGACGCACATTAATTACAGTTTCCCGTTAACTAAACAACAGTGTGATAAAGGTTCATGCTTAATTTAACTACCCACACATATATGCGGTGTTATACATAGTATGTAGTTCATGTACCAACGACATGCGAGCGTCGGTGGATAAGTGCGTAAGGTCATTGTATTCCGCGGGAGGTAATTTGATTTTGTCTTAAAATTTTTTATTCATATGTACGTCTTCGAATATATACTTTAACGGTGATGGAAAATGTAGAAAGGAAACCTGCACACCTGTGAAGAATTTTTTTAGCTTGTATGTGAAGTCGACCAACCCGCACTTGGCCAACGTCGTTGACTAAATCCTAATCGCCCGAATTTGGGGTAGGCTCGAACTTCTCCGTGAGGATGACTATGACCTCTCGATGATGATGACACGTACCTTCCTACTCATTACAATGTTATGATATTTCATAATTTTTTATATTACCTAGATGAAAAATGTCAGGATATGACTGGAAATGTTTTGGAGCAATTTGAATTAACAAATAATAAAGAAATTTACTCATTCATACATTTTAAGTATATTATACTTAAACAATATCTCCACGTATCCACAGAAAGTAACAAATAAAAGGAGGGGTTTTGTGCTAAATTTGTTGGTAATTATTTATATATTTATTATGTACACTTATGTGTACATAATAAAAAAAGTACATAATAATATACATTTTCCATTTCCTCGTTAAAAAAAAGTCAGTTTCATTTTAACCATTTATATGGTTAAAATGAAACTGACTTTTTTTTACGAGGAGGAATCCATTTACGGACCTACCCGCCTCTGGCTAAGCGACGGGCGTGTGTGGGGCTCACTCAGTACCTCAATAGAGCGGCACTGAGAATACCCACTAAAACTCCCCGGTAACTCCATTGCCCTTCACGGGGGTAACCTGGGTTCTGCACGAGCAATTCACCAGGTCAAAATGAAAATGACTACTAGTACCTGCGACAGAAATAATAATATTATATGATAATAAATGAAGATTATTAATGTAATTATTAGTTATTGTCTGGTTTTATTTGTTATTAGGGTTGTATATATGATAGATATATATGTATAGTATATAAGTATTAAAGATGTAAGTACCATTATTAATTGCCTTAATTTTCCCTGAGTAATCATAATAAAAGGGTCATAATTAATGTTAAATGTGTTATTACGTGCCGTTTAGAATAGTCAGCAGTGTGAATACTCGTATTTAGCCAACGAGCTTAAATTGTTAACATTGTGATTCCAATTGATATTGTACTCTGTACTATTTACAATAAATAAATTATTTGTCCTACCCACCTCTTCCTTGCCCGCTCAAAATGTGCTATTTCACGCCTTTTAAAACAAGCCGTTGTTATATATTGATATATTGATGAATGTCCTAAAATCCCAACTTTTTGCGCGCTTTCCCAGCATGTGGCTTAGTTAAGTGCGCGTCCATTTTTAATAAACGTTACCTTTATCGTTTATTAAAAAAATATCGTAATCATAACAGGAAAAAATGATAAATCGTATTTTAATGCGCCAACTGAACAGATAGGTACTGTTAGCGTTTCAATTTAATAAAAAAAACTCCGTCCGCGTAACGTAACGCGCAAGAAATATGGCTTTTATCGGATATCTCGTCTCAAATATCAATTCCCTGTCCTGGCTTACTCGTATCCGGTTCCAAAAGGTTGTGGCGGATACAGATGTCGAGAATTTGCACTGCATATTCAGTCTTATTTCAGCTAGATAAGGACGGTCAATTAAAGAAGCTAGCGTGTAAAATATATAATTATCTTCGACATTTTACTGCCCATAGATTTCATGGGAAATAATATTATATGTTTAAGACGCGATTTTGAAATTTATAGGCAGCAGTATATCGAAGATATCATTAAAGTATTTTACATAACTTAGCTGTACCAATCAACTCTGTATCAAATATAATATGACTCCATCTGAAATTATATATATACATACAATTCATCTTGCAGCTGACCACATTCCATTTCTATATTAACTTAAGCATCTTTCGTACCTACACGTATTCACTATTTAAAGATCTGCCTAACGAATATGCAATTCTGTAAGAAATCACATCTCACATTTCACGAAACTCCAAAAAAAGTGGCAGAATTACTTAGTTATTATTATTAGTATTCTACAACTGAATTTAGAATTGATATTCTAATTTTAAAATACATATGAAAATTCTTCAGACTTGAATATTCCACGATTTTAGTAATTCGAATTTTGGATAATGTTTTTTTGTTAAATCTTTCTGCAGGCATCTGGTACTAAGCAAACAGAATCACCTCAAACAAGCATCATATTCATAAAGTTATTGATAACAAGAAATCGTTCCACGAAAAAAATGTCATAATCACGACTGGCTTATGAATTCTGAGGCATATCAAAGGCTTATTTACATCAATTGATCTTGGGCGTAAAGATCATAATCCAGTTATTATTATGATTATGATATTATCAGCGTAGACTTATCATATATAATAATAACACGGGTAAGTAAAGAGTTGTATAAGAGAAATACATTTACTTCAGTCTATTTTCAGAATAATTTATGGCCTAATATTGCTATTTATAATCAACTTCAAAAAATAAGGAGGTATTTTGTACTGTTTGTATGTTCATCGATTTGTGGACCGATTTACATATTTCTTCTTGTATTCCATCGATTATATTCCATAGGTGGTTCCTTTGTTAGCAAGATAGATGCGATCCCAAGGAAACCCTCAAATTGTTGAAACAAAAAAACAAAATGTATCACTTTCCATTATTTATAGAAATAACTTAGCACCAATTCCAAAAAATGCTTTAAGGTTAAATAAGTAATTTTTTAGTGTTTTGAGGTCGGTTTAAGTTTTATTTAAAACTTTTTGTCTTTCATATCTATTGAATTAGAAGGTATAATGTTCGTATAGACTAAATAGGAACCTACAACCAATTGCAATTTTATACATGACACATACAATGGCGGTGTAGATTTTAAAAGCTTCATCTATACATCTACCTAATGATTAGTTATTATAACGAATATGTACTCAAACATTACCGGAGTCATAACAAAGAAACTGGCTATGTTTCCTCAAACTGCTGGATCACAACAATGATAGCATTGTTATTTCTGTTGATTCTCCGTCGGATTACTTGTTCTATCAATCGGCTTTTGAGCAATTTTGTTATTTTATCTTGCTCACGTTCATAGCAATCTATCTAACCGATACCAACTGTTTATCCTTACGATCTATCATATACTAATAACTATACGTTATCGAAATTAAATTATACAGGCTGGGATATCGTGTGGTCGTTATCAAAGCATCAGGTATCTGCGCGGCGAGCCGTGGGTGGAACGCGGCCATGTCACCTGAATCACTGTTCACCAAATGATAGCCGTGCCTATGAAAAATGACTTATTTCTGTAATAAAAACCGAATAACACTCTTTTATTATTTTGCCATAAAGCTTATTAATGTTTTTTATTACCTATTACGGTACGCTCCCGCCGGCCATTATCAATTTGGCACACGAGAATATTTTTATTTAACGTCGTAAATTATGTTTATTAACCTAAATGATAGTTGGAATACTGCTATTTAAGATGTCTTTTTTAGTCTCTATAAATAATTTGAAATAAATTAGAAACCTAGCTATTTGGTTCACAGACGAGTTAGCTTAACATATTGCGAATGTTATTTATAATAAAGAGCAGCCCAAAGTCTCGGTTTATCTTAAATTTACTGTTGATCAGATGAAGTTGTAAGATGAATTTTGAAATAACTGCAGACGTAGTTTTATGAATTGACAAATTAAAATGTTTCCATGCCCATTTAGGTCGAAGGGGAGATGGGTGTTTGCACAAAAAATGGCTTACTTTATGCAATTCTAAGTTGCTATGCAAAAAGAGCGACACGCCACTTGTTGTGCGATAAGTTGCTTATTGAGTAACTTTACAGTTAACTTAATCTATATCGATGCGCCATGTGCCTATTGGCTTGTGTAGAAAACATTTTTTCTTAGTATGTCTTGAAAAATCTATACCGTGTGCACGTTTGAATTGTTTAGGATGTGGTTTTACTATTCATGTATACAAATGCCCTTCTGCGCCTCGTTTCCTGGTGACAGACAATAGGACACACGTATAGTGTAGTGTGATTGATGTGCTTATTATCTGCGCGAGTGTTTACGCTCTCAAGTATCGGGGACGCGGTGTAGTGCCACGATAACTCAGCTGTCTTTCAACTAAGCACTTAAAACATGAAACCGTGGAGGGCGAAACACTCGTTAATGATCCCATAAATGAGACATAGGTGGTAATAACAATGGAAACCAATTCTACAAAACATTACGACAGAAATATTTGAGGATAAATTTATTTTGCTTTACATAATAATGATTTGTTAAATATTACACTTGGTATTATTTAACTTTATCAAACCACAAATATGGATTGGTGTTTCTACCGCAAAAATACCTATCTGAAACAATCTTTGTTTCCGATAGGTATTTTTGCGGCTATTGTAAAATCTATGCTAGCTATTATAAAACTGTTCTTCGTTATAATTACAGTTACTTCACTAATTCCGGAGGAATATTTAATGGAAATTTTCCTTGCATATTTAAAAACACGGAATACCTATATAAACAAAATACGTGAGATGAAAACCAAATTATCTTCGGCGTACAAAGTGGCTACATAAATCAATTTTTCGCAGAACATATACTGTACACAATCAAAATAAATGAAGGTAGAATAGGTAAATTACCATATTACAATTAATAGTTACAAACGATTAAACAAGTATTATAACAAACTAAGTATGCTCAGGAAACGGATATATTACATATGTTATTTATGCTGGCCGATAAACGTGCAAAAACAATAATTAATTTAATTTAACCATGCGCAGAGCCAAGTATAACTCTTGCCGTGATGCATGCGTTATAGAAAATAAATTTATAACTATTTACAAGGAAAATATACGGAACTGATAGTGGTTAGTGGTAAACAATTCTGAATATATCAAATTTAATATAGGGTATTTCATATTCTTTATATAAAGTAGCAAGCAAACAGTGCATTTTTACAATTGCACCACACTATGTAAGTAGATAATACGTTAAAAATTTCACTTTTAACTATGTTATTCAAAGAACTCGAATAATTTTACGACATCAATGCTTTGACAGACCTTCTTCTAGATTCTTCTGTTGAGAAGACGCCGGTTGGCTGGTGAAGGATAAAAGGTAAATAAATCTACATATAAAACATATAAATTAAATCTAAAGAGAGGAAATAAAAATTCAAGTAAGGTGGTTTTATAATCATAGTCAATAACTATTGTAAAAACAAACTTTATCATCAAAATATGATTGAGTGTCAACATATTATATTGAAGCTCGATCATTTTTCGGTGATAACCAATTTGCCGAAAACTGTAAATTAAATTTATTTGGCTTCATAATCAATTACAATAAAGCGCATAAACTATTAAGCAAAATTAGATAAAATTTACTCTAAAAAGGCTACCACTCAGCATATGTTGCAGCTCGCACAATACCTGCAACGCTATTATTCTGTGGAAACCTAGAAATCTATGTTTTCTGGTCAACAGACTAACATCTGAATAAATAACATGTTAAAGTTTTCAAAAATCTCGCTTACAATGATTTTATGTAAAACAACATAGTTCTGTCATATATGGTTTGTTGTAAGAAGCAAACCAAATAACTACTTTAGAACTTACGTTAGAAACAAATACTGGGTTAAATTTCTCAAATTTAATAATTAATTAGTAATTAAATAATTTAGCTTCGGCCTTCAAACTTAACACTTGAAATACTTCCATTTGATTCTGTTGCAAACAAACAAAAACTTATGTGTACTTTGTTAAAGTGAAACCACATCAAACCGAGTTGTCTAAGGTCGGGTGAAGGTCAACTCTAGTCCAGCCAATACGGTATTTGTATAATGATCACGACGCTCAAGTCAACTCAACTATAACCGAATAGACTTTCTCATTCTTTACGTTGGTATGCTTGACTTATTGGCTTAAACGGTTATAATTTCTACGGTCTGTACAGTACTTAAGTTAATTCCCAGGATTAAATAATTTATCATTAGGACAATGGTATACTAAATGTTTAAGAATAAACGGAGTTAGAGTAGTAAGTATCCTCCTCCATTGACTCATATTTCTAAGAATAAGTTTTGTCTAAAATCCAGATTTTCAAAATTTTCTACGATATTTCTTTAACTCGAGTGTCTTTTTGTTTTAATAAACAATGTTTATTTAAGTATTTCTGAGAACAATATTTCAATATTTTTCTCCTTCTAATCCGAATTGGTGCCATAGAAATCCAGTTAACAAGCAATTATTTTTTCCAGTGCCATAAACCGAGTCGATTCAAACGAATGAAACCCAAGAAACGAATTGAACACGGCACCGATTAGGTAGTGGCCCTAAATGGCTGCAGCAGATTTATGCCGTGAATGGTGAACCACGACTAGACTTTTTAAATTGTAACTTAGACTTTATTTGCTTACCGATAGGAGCTATTGAAATATAGAACATTGTAGCACACTGTGGCTCGACAAAGGGCGAGCAGGAAGCAACGCTTAGTTTTTGTAAGCACGGATGCGTCGGCGCAGTGATAATGATCCAACTGCTCTTTAATCATGGACAAGGTTTCCACCTCTTCCTGCATTATCGTAAGGTGCTTTGACGGCCCCTACGTAATTGAACTCCATTGTCCAAGCACGCTGTAACAGCACAATAAAAGAATAGAAGCATTGTAAATTCTATAGGTAAAGAAATGTTTTTGTCATGATTGAGGAGACCTATTTGCTAAGAATAAATTTATGTCGAAAAATGTTATATTGCATGTCCAAAATCCCCGTTGGACTTCAGTATAAAAGAGTCATTATTAGTTTTATAACTTTTTTATCATAACTGCTGAAACGGTAGCAGCCCTAGGTTCGTTGGTGGAGTATGGTATTTTATCGTAAGTGTTTTTAATAGTCACTGCAATAAAAAATATTTAAATTATTTTCATAAAACCATATATGCATCTAGTGCACCAAGTTTCCAATAGATAACACCAACTGCTCAGAGTTCAATGAATCGTGAAATTAACTCACATAGCTTATTAAAAACGAATACGAATGAAAAATTTAATCGAATCGTTATTCTCGTATTATTTTACTGCATTATGGCTGTGAGATATTATGCCCAATATTTTTCTGCAATTTAAAGTTTCCCGAACGCACAATTGCAACATTATTATTGTACAAATCGTGATAACACGATAAAGTTTTAATATTTTATGTGTCCAATCGGTTTTATATGCCCAGTTTATAGCGAAACGTATTTCTTTAATAACCAATTCATTTGCAGTTGGAATAAGTGAGTGAAATAAAAAATGATATCCGTCTCTTAATGGATTACGAATTTACGACTGATTGATGAGAACCTTTCTAACAAAGACCTACTTTAGCACTGAATGGAATTAAAATAGATGCAACAATAGGAGCGGCCGCTGAAATAATTACACTTGGCGGGAGACTGTCTGGAACAGAGCGGAGTGACGCTGATGGGTTTGAAAATAATCATCTGTCTACTCTGATTACTACTTAGAGTTGTAGAAACATCAAGTAACGTAATACTTATAACATTACGTTTATTTTAACGTTAGCACAGTTGGGTGGACTATTTTTGTATTGTGGTGAGTTGTAAGAAAACAGCATTAATATATTGAAAGAATATTCAATATGATAAAGGGAAATAGTACGAATAACACGCACTGGGAGCCTCGGCCCATCAATATGTTATCGTCACTTACAATTATATCAACAACCGGCTAGAACGTCGGGAAAGGTCGTGACGTAAAGTCGCTTGCCACACAAAATTGTAATATGTTAATATGTAAAATTTGAATTTGTAACTAATATAATAAATGTCGGATGGTCTTATAACTATTTGCGAATCCCTTTCTATTAACATTTGATGCTACAAAAAACTTTTGTTCATACAGTTCTAATTTTATAAACGGTTTAAGGAATTCATGACACAGCCCACACACCAACCAATTTGTTTTTAAATGACATATAAACAGCTACAAATCATACCGTGTGTATAATATATAAATAAGACAATAATCTACAGACATACTTAGGCATTATATATTGGCTTTAACATTAGTTTTTATCTCAAAATTGACCTATAAAAAGTTGGCCGACGGTAACGCACTTAGTGGCTAGAATTTCGAAGTACTGTAATGGTTTTACATTTCGTTAACGTACATTTCTCCGGAACATAAACAGTGCAGTGTTTCTGTACGAGTGGCATCGCGCACGTACACTTCATAAATAACATAACATAACATTGAGAGATGCTTTTAAAGAACACTGCGCTAACCATTCGTGAATAAGAGAGCGATATTGCTATTTGTGTGAATAAAAAGTGTAAACTTTGTTCTTCTAGTTATTACTTGTTACTGACACTTTTTTCAATCACTACCCCCATTAGTCAATCGTTGTCATGATATGGCCCAAACATGCCTGAGCCAAATGAGTTGATACTACCCTCATCATTGAGACAACTGTCTTGTCGAGTGATCAGTACCCCTCTCCACTTAGCCTGAGGTCCCGGGTTCAAATCCCGGTGGGGCAGATATTTGTATGATGAGTTAAAATATTTCTTCACAAGTCATTGATGTTTATAGATCAGATATATTCTAAATATTTCTTATATTTATATACATATTACGATATATATTTCTCCGTTATCTAATATCCATAACGCTTGCCTTAATGATGCTTAGTTTGAGATAGATGATAGGTGTGAGTGAGAAAAAAAATCAATGTATATTATTTATGCATGCGCATTTTCATTAGCTGGGTAATGCCAGTTCCTGTTTCATTTTTGAGATGCTTATTCTTATTATATGATAACTTTTGAGGGTAGGACAGGACGATACTTGGCAGAACAGAAGACACCTAAATGGAGACCCTAGACCGACCAATACCTAATGATAACACATCAACGTTCTTAAAACACTCAGTACACTTATAGATAACGCAGTGTTGAAATGTGTTAACTGTTTGTCATTTAAATGTGTATATTTCTTACTAAATTAGGTATAATTAATGTTTCCGTTCATGATTGAAGCATCTTAATAACTACCTTTATACTAACTAAAATGAAAGTCTGGAGTTTAGACATACGACGATTGTAGTTCTGTATGGATATCTGTTTGAGTGTGTGTGTGTGTTTTAGTGTATTTGTAACAAATAACTATTTTCACGACTAAGTACATATATACCACATATTATATAGTTGTTAGTTATGTTTGTTATACCATGTTATACCAAAAATAATAAGATAAAGAAAATATTAGTCAATGTAAAATAAGTGCTTGTATTATATATAATTAATATTTTTTTGCAGTAACTTATAAAAAGAGATATATCGTTTTTGAAGAACAAAGTCACACTATAACAACTAAGTAAAGTTAAGGTTTATCAAGCCATGTCTTAAGTTGTGTTCTGTAAATGTGTCTCTTTAAACTAAATAAATAACTATTTAACCTAAACTTATTTATCGAAGTTTAAAAGTTACTAATTACTTATTATTGTAATTACACAATTTTACCTACAAAGGAGATACAGATAATTTATATCATTGCAATCTAAGTAATATGTTTCAATGAACGAAATGCCAATAACACATTTGTCGCGGACACGTGGAGCTATTATAATGTGTAAATAATTTATTAAAATATGTAAACTCACCTCTGAGCAGTAAACAAACATTAATCAATATTACATTAGAAATTTGAAAGCCACACGTGGAACAGAATTGGAATATGGAAATATGTTTATTCAATATGGAAGCACGTTGAAGCGGTCGCATTAATTTGTGCTGTACCTACCTTAATGGAGGCCAAGTTTTGTCATTCTATATAGTTTTGTCTTTTCAAAAAAGTTTGTCCTGTGTTATACTAGACAGGCTCTTCTGAGGACTGTTTTCAACATAAACAATAAAAAAAATTTATTTGTGCATGAAATAATCTTTGGTTACGTATTTGTGTGCGCATATTATTGCGTGTGTTTGTGTGTGTTTTCTGCTATGTTTATTTAAAATTGATTATATTCACAATTAACTTAATAAGTGACACATGTGCATTTTATAAATATTTTGATAACTTCACCAGAATCTTTCCTCGTTGTAAATTCAAAATTAGATAATGAATTATTTATAAATGATAAATTACTAGCGAAGAAATAATACACACGGTAGTTATTTTATAATACATTATAAACTGGGTTTAAGTAGGTTGGCCTGTTTAGTTCACCATTTCATTGATATGAATATTTGAGAAGATAATTTATGATATTAAACGGTGCTTCATTCCCATTCTGAATTTATTCGATAAAAATTAGCAATTAGCAAGATAGCATCATAAAAAGTAGTCTAATCAGATTGAAAGATAAATTCTCTCTATTACAGTGAAGGCAAAGGGAACTGAAGCCCATACAGCCATGTCTTATGAAGTTCTTTGTTTATGCCTCCGGGATACCGGTATCATGTATCTCTTTACCCCATGGAGTTTTTGACGACTAATGACGGCACGGTCATTTTGTTAATGACGTACGAGATTTTTTTTAATGTAATGCAATATTAGCGATTACGATGAAATGATATGCAACTGAGAAAAAAAGATAAATTTGATTTTCATTTACCCTGCAAATGAATGAATGGAAATGAAATACTAAAAACTCACGTAAGTACCTAATCAATGATGTACTACTATATATTACACAATATAACGTTGCTTTTGTCATGAAACTAGACCCATTTTTTATTATATTGAGCGCCATTAACTCCTCAGAATCAAAGAAAGTTTTACTGACGTAAAAGACCAAGGAGTTTGATTTTATTTAACTTTATTGTTATAATTTTGTTTATTTTTACGACAGTCGATTGAACTTCTATTTCTTCTGTTTTGTTTGACTTATTGTCAATAATACAAAGGTTTCTATGAACAATGTTGAAATTGTCTCATCGGATTATTACATAGCTAACAGCTGATGACACCATTTATACAACTAGGATGCTGTTACGATATATGATATGCTTTTTTATCATTTCAAAGGAGTTTCATGTTTATTTGCTATGGAAGTACAGATATATCTAAAAATAATTATTAAATTAGATACCGCTAATAAGAATCACCTGAAAACAAAACAAACAAAGATTATCTGTGTCGTCTGACGTAAGTCAAAATATTATTCACTTTTACTTAGTAATAAATTTCTTTAAACTCTTATTTCAATTGAAATTCTTACAATTTTATCGGTAGACGAATTAAATAGAAAAATAGGTTTTGTGAATATATATATCTTAAGACTTAAATCTGATGACATTAATTAATATCTAGATCTTCATAAGGGAGCGTCTAACATTTAGATTACGGTGTGGGGAGAGGGTCAAGTAATTAGGCATCGTTTGACGTTACTATGTACTAACTTGTTAGTACATAAGTAGAGGCACGCTGTAACCAAACAGAACAATGGAAAACTGAAAACTGGACGGACACTACATGTAAAGAGGCTTATAGAATACTTACTGAGTATCTTGAATACAAGAGGAATTGTAAATAGATTAGTAATAGAAAAAAATAGTAATTAAAACATATACTTATGTTTGAATAATTTTGGTGATCAATACTAGTAATGTTTAAACAACCAATTAAATATATATCATACTCTCATCGCTCATACACAAAGCATCATTTGTAACATTTCCCTGTTTCCTTTACCAAGTTTTATACTTACTAACTTTACATAAAGGCACGGACAAGTCCACGGTACATTCTCAGTCAAATTATGTATAATATATAAAGCTGCAAATGACTCACGTGTTTGGAAATTCCTTCTTTTGTGTTCGCTTGACCAAAAGTACTTGAACTAAGTTATGGCGTGGGGGTAGTTTACGCTGAAACTGAGGACAAAGTGAAGTATTTTATGTCGAACAAGCAAACAATGTTCAACTGTAACGACACGTTCTACGAAAATTAAACTTTTGCTTTACAAATAAATAAATTACTGTTCGTGATTAGTAATGTTAGTTAAAAATAGAATAGAATTTTTATATTTTGTAGTTATTACAATATAAAATTATTGTAAATAGCATTAACATTAAAGCTAACTTAACAATGTTAGCCCATTATACAGCACAAACAGCTTACAGTCGCGTTCGCTGCGAACAGTAACGACTTCTTTAGGGATGACCATACGGGTACAAGAGCTCCGTGAGAATTGGGTATCATCTCCGTGTAATTAGATATGTTATTGTTATACTGTTCCTAATTATCTAGGGGATATTTGAGAGCATATCTCTCAAGTGCGCTACACACGGGATGAATCATGTTTCATCAATAACTTTCAGATCGAGTGGTCCCCTAACTACTTAGCTGGTAGTCCCGAGTTCGAATCCCAATAGAAAAAATATTTGTATTATGAGTACGAATGTTTGTCCACGAGTCATAAGTATTTGTTTTATTTTGTATATATCTTATATACATATACATATCTGTAACACAAGCTTTTGACTATGCTTAATTTGGACGAGGTAATAGGTGTGTGAGTGTGAGATATATATTATTTATTATTATCTACCAGGGGTCTTGACCTGATACTCGTGTTAAATGTATATAGATAGATATACAGAAGACATATTGGTTATGATACATGATTACATAGTTTTGGCGCCATGATAATTTGCTATTGTTGTTTTCTTCTAGAAATATTTCTATTTTATATATCTTGGGTTTCTTATATATTAATCACTTACTTTCGTGTCCTCAGCTGTTCTAACAGTATTATTATCATAGATTACGGTGATATATAGATAGTATGTATATAAATATGTGAAATATGTATTATAGAAACATACAAACATGCAGAACTGGCGAACAAACATTTGTACTCATGATATGAATATCTGTTGCTACCGGGATCGACCCCGGACCCCGGGGCTAAGTAGACAGGGTACTGACGACTCGACCAGATGGCCGTCATCAAGAAGCGATGTCTCTTTTTATACTTTGTTAAAAATCGCGTTCGCGACAGCACCACCCGTACAAGCTTACAAGTGAGTCTACCACCAACTAAATTAAGACTTATCCACATAAATTCCTATCATAGAAGTCCAAGTATTTTTAAGATGTCTATTTCTTCTGTTCTTAATTAGTGCTTTTTTCTTTACATAATGATAAATTAAGATAAGGATCTTTCATAATAACACTCTGTGACAGCTCTATCCGTCAACGTCTCACTGACGTCCGTCACAAGCAATCTTCGCGCCCTCATCCTGCCGATGGCTAGCTAGTCTGTGGTGTTTAAGTGGCGGCTCTCTGAACACTAGTTGGCTTAAATTGAGCGTAATCGATACCGATATACTCTATATATATGTTAAATTTAAGTATGCGGTTTTTTGTATATTTGTCTAAAATATATTAGATACGAAAGTTTCATTTTGCTTCATTTCTATTTAGAATATTACGTATTTCTCCTAAGTTTATAGTGCTATATGCATAAGAATACTTGTAATAGATTATTAAGATAATTAATTAGTAATTGTCTAAGCAAAGTCTAAGATTTTTATCTTACGTCCTTTTTCTTCTGGACTTTATTATGTTAAAGAGCGATATTGAACCTTGAAGCTGCACGATAGCCGGAGTTGTTAAGGATTTAGCACCGGATCTGGATTGTATTGAGGTAACCGCCTCTTAAACCGCCAATCGTCTGCGGCTATTACGATCGTAATACTGTTCTTGTGTGTAGCTTTTGGTCCCGCATCGGGAATGAGTTACTACATAATGGTTGGGTTGCACAGACGCGGGGAGCTGCAGTCATCTATGGGAAACCGAACGAAACTAAACGACTATGGTGTTGCTATAAGTAAAAAACAGAAAACCAAACGTTATGCTTTCTGTGATTATTAGAACATCTGTACAATCATTTGAATAGCTTTTTTTGACTTGCCCAAAAAGCTCCTAAGAATCGCAGTATGACGTCACGCCGTGGTATTCGGTATAGATCACAGAGCAACAGTTCGACAAATATATTCAATACTATTAACGTAAATGGTCCATAATAAAAGTTTATATACATTTTATAGAGTAATCCACGATATTATTTTTTAAAATGAATTCAGTTATTTGGACTTATCCACCGAAGTTTAAATAACTATAAAAAAATACACATAATCTATCAAAGCAATTGTTCTTACATAGTCTTTTTTATTTTTATTTTATTAAAAAAAATTATGGCAATCCGTCAACCCTGTGATCTGATGATCGGGTAAAATAAATAAGTAAATAATAAGTTAATTAAAATTGTGATTGGAAAGATTTTCATCAACGCTGGATTTAGTTCTAAAATCATTTTATGGCGTCGATATACCTAGTTCAACGTTTTTATAACACGAATAGAATAGAATATATCTTTATTGTACATCAGCCAATTTAAAAAGAGAAATAATTAGGGAACAGTTAACTAATTTTGTACAAAGGGCGACCTGATGAAACTACCTAGATAAAGGTCGGGACTTTTCCAGAATTCCATAGATTTAAAGTCCGCACAACCTATTAAATATGTTATTAGTGGTCACGTTATTTATTATTGGGCACTATCTTAAACATATAAACGAACTGGCCAAAAACAACTTAAAAAATCTTACAAGGTTGTAAGTACTAATTTCATTTCGTAGTTAATCAGTTCCCTTACATTATCAACTCGCTCACCGCTTTGTTCGCTAACAAAAGATTTCTATTCGGCCTTGCTTATTAATAAATGTCTAATGCTATTTAACAAATTATGTCTAGTGTCTCGAATTCGTCATTATAATAATGTCAAATGAAAAAGAAATCACGTTTAACATTATTCTAACATAGATTCAAAGTGTCTTTGACCTTATCAAGATCCAATAAGGATGAAAATACTTAAAAAATTTAAAATTCCATGAGAACTTTGCGAATCAATAGACTGGAAATAAATACTTGTGATGATACGTATTTATATGTGTATTTATACAATATAATATATCCTCAACGCTAATCTAATCTAGACGCTGGTTGGTGTAGGTCGTATTTACTTCTGAAGTTATAACACGACATATAAATTTAAAATAATATTGATATTTGAATCATTATCTTATCTAAGCCCTGGGAATGTCTGTTTAATCTGGACAGTGACCTATAAAAAACACGTTGGTTAATTCCACACACATACGAACAAATGTATATATGATTATATTTACAGTACACAGCTTATTGCATTATAGATTTCTAATTTAATGTACATTTTGTACACTAATTACGACTATCCAACATAGTAGGTAGGTACATCAAAACAAGGCGTACAAGACATTGTCAGAATCAACTATCTACTCACAGGAGATGTTCATTATAGATGACTAAACTTTTTTTTTATCGAAGAGGAATCCATTTACGTACCTACCCGCCACTGGCTAAGCGACGGGTGTGTGTGGGGCTCACTCAGTACCTCAATAGAGCGGCACTGAGAATACCCACTAAAACTCCCCGGTAACTCCATTGCTATTCACGGGGGTAACCTGGGTTCTGCTAGAACAATTCACCAGGTCAAAGATAGACTAAACTACAATATCCATAACTATAAACAGGACCCACACACACACACACACACACAAACACCCATTTTACTATTACTTATATGTTTAATATTAACATTATATATTATACTATATGTGGATAAAATAAATAACAATCCTACTTCTCAGTCATGAATACAGTGATAGATACTTATACATTATCTGCTGCGTCGTAAGAATGCTATTTGATGTAACTTAACAATGTAAGGTTCAAAAATGTGGATATCCCATTCGTGGGACCTTAAATTTTACGCTCCTTTAGGCATTGCCTTCAGTCAAGACAAACTTGTTGGTTACAACCCCTCTCATTCGCATTGCTGTACTTCTGATGGAACCAAACATAGCAATTTGTAGATATCCCTTGAGGGAGTTTGAAATTATTGTAACGAAATTATTATGTTCCACTAATAATAATTGAGTTTATAAATTAGATACATCGTATTAGGTCGAACCTGTCATGGGAATTGTAAGAAATAAAAATATTAAATAAATAAAAAACTTGATAGGTACTATGACAAAAATGTGTCTGTTTACTTTCATAGTGCAACGTAACATTTCACACAGCATTCCCGATAGCACCACCGAAAATTCGTTCTCGGCGACCACCCAACGTCAACCCCATGCCCCGCGCTATTTACACAACGAGAACGTAAATTGAAATGTAAAGTTCTTGTTTATCTCCGCTTATACTTCCATCGCGTGTTTGTGCGTCTGTTCTTTGACACCAACCACAAGACAGATGGCAATTGAAAAGAATGTGGGACACGAAAATATTGAACATTAATGCTTATTTATAGGTATAGTCAAAAAATCGCCATCTTACAAAGCTTCTGAAATGTGGTGTCGGTCAACGCACATTGTATTGCTCGTGGCGACTATAACGTCCAGAAACGATTGTTGTATTGTAAGGAACTGATTCGGAAGCAGCCTCACGTTTTTTGTTAAAATAAACAGTGATTTTTGTAACAGTTCTGTTGCTGCGAAATCATTACTAAGAAATTTTAACATTAATGATTATAATAACCAATCGTAATGATGGATTCCTTCGATCTTCTGTAGCTCTAAGTTCGAGTCGAAAATATAAGCTTTAGTTCTTTCTCTTTACGTTAATTGTCCAGTCTACTTGAGTAGTGTAGATAATCTTAACTACGTGAATATTCAAAATAAATTAAGGTCAATAATTTGTTTTGCCGCCGTTTGACAAAATACATTGACCTTATTTCTTGTGTTGGTCTGATCTCCGAGACCTCGGTATCTGAAGTAGTTAATAAAGTAAAGATTGAAGATTAACACATTTTAATATCTCTTGAATGAACAAGCAATATACTTAACCAAAGTAGGTTTACCCCTAAACGTAGCTATGAATGCCATAACTTCATGCCATGTTGCGTTGGAGGTCTGCACGTAATCTAACTTCGAAAGATTCGCTCAATCAATCCGCTTCTTAGTAAATAACCAGTTATTTGAATGGGGATAAATTAGTAGGGTCGTGATCTGTTTCGTTTGACGTGCGGAGTTGGGAACTCTGGGAGGTTTTAGGGTGGCATTACATTACTTGTTTCAAATTTTTCTTTTTTCATAAAAATATATGGCATAAGATAATTTCAAAATTTGTTCCATTTAAATATTATATATATGACAGCCAAAAACAAAAGATGAGAGGAACTCATTGGCGTTATACCTTGAGCGCAGGAGCGAAGGAACCACCTCGGAGAAGATGACCCGAGAATAAATATTCGAGTTTATCACAAAACTTTTGCCATGGATGGCACTCGAACTCAGAACCCCTGTATAAGTTGTTTGAGGCTAAGGACACTTTAACTGTGACATAATTAACTACTGACCACTGAAACAAAAGGTTGGTAAACTAATTAACCATCAACAATTCTTATCCCTGATTAGAATTCTTTCCCAGTAGCTAATTTCGTTCACAATCAAATTTAAAGAAAATTATAAGTGTACCCCTAGCGTGCGCCACGACTGGGTCTATCTTTGATCAAAGATATTGGATCAGTGGAATACCACCCTAAGCCACAGAGGATATTGTTTTATTACGGTCAAAGGTCCATATGCCTGGAGCTCCTCCTGTATAGCCCTATTGTTCTTACATTGTATATTGAATGAGTATTTGAGACCTTCCTAAGATATAGACAAGTAACTCCGGATACAGAATAAAGGATAATGTAGCGGGTACTGAGACGTTTGATTTTAATTAAACGATAATAGACACAGAAGCACACATTAATATCCAGAAAGTATTAACCAGGATAAATAAACGCATAGTTAACACTAGACATACCCGCGATTTGAATATATGTCAACAACAAAAATTATATTTGTTACTAATGTATATAAAATAACATTAAGTTTATAAAACGTACTCTCTAATTATAGCTACAAAAGTCATAACATCATTTCTGAAAAAAAAAATGTGTAATATAGTAGCAATTTTAAATTGAAATTGCACGACCAGTCTTATTTAGACTGGTCTGGTAAATCTAGTGTTAATGAACAAAGCATAGTATCATGAACAACTGTCTAAAAGGCTTTTATGTATCGTTATATGCATAATACTTTTACTTATGTAGAATATCAAAATAGTATACAAGTGATATAATTAAATGAAAACAATCTTCAAAATTGTAACTAAATATCTGTCTAAATACCATTAACGGAATACCGAATAAACCCACGAGGAATTCCTATGTTAGAACTCTTTTGCTTTATATTACTGCACGCTCAAATGAACATCCACAACGTTTAACTGTGACAAGGTAGTACGAGTGTGTATTTATCTCCCGAGGCCCGGCAGGACGCGGAGGGATTTCCTGGGAAGCCTTTATCAGACACCACACATTTTTATTCGTAAGAGGATCGTGTTCCTGTTGCGCGGCGGGCGCTGCTGTTTATTCTGTGTAAGCATTATTTATTGAGAATGTATTACGAACAGTATTATAACTATTGCTAATGACTGCTATAGTTACTTCAATAATTCAGTATAATGTAACAACACAACAATAAAAGCGAAACTGTGTCAGAAATCTTACTACAAAATAAATGATTATCTCTTATTGACAGTAAGGCGTGGGAGTCAGTTGCTTCATGAGAATTCATAAAAATGATGATTGTATTAATAATAAAATATAGACACGTGATTGCATAACCAATTTATAAATGTTAATACAAACATTAAAAAGCTAAGGGGTTTCTTGCGCAGTTTCTTCTCCAAAGATTATGTATCCGTCAAAGCGGTGATGAATTTTGACGATTTAGAATAGAATAGAATATATCTTTATTGTACATCAGCCAATTCAAGAAAAGAAACACTCAAAAAAACTTTTAACTAATTTTGTACAAAGGGAGCCCTTATCGCTAAAAGCGATCTCTTGCAACCTTAGAATGGACAGGATTCAAGATTAAATAGAATTTAGTATTTTAGTCCTTATTACAAGAGCTTTATGATCTTGCTGATCGAGGTTACTTGATACTAGTTTTTTAAAAATTTTAAAAGAGACATAATGTTTTGAAACACGCGTTTGACTAGGGAATAAAATAAGCATAACCTAAAACTACTTTCGTGACTACGTTTTAATGACTACTTTCGTGTACATAATTTTAAAAATTTAGCCTTATACTTACTCAGTTCTTTCAAAAATTATCCCTTGTGTGAGCCAAATTGGGCTGACGAGGGTCACGTGCTTAAAGGAAAATAACTAAGAGTAAAGTTATTAACGTTAGTAACGGTGCTACTAATAACGTAAACACTTCTTAGATTTGTTTATCAAAAACAGTATGTAATGTGAAAAATATTTCTAAAACGTCAGCTCAATCTATTATGCGTCATGTTAATCTATTCGGCATTCACGTATCAGGGCATGAGCCACCAAGTAAACACTCTTATGGCTGTTTTTTCTTTGAATATTTTTGTGAACTCATCCAAACCGTTTTAGAAATAAGATCCATAGTTTGGCCGAAATTCTAGAACATTCTTAAATAAATCACGATTTTAACAAATAGCGGAAAATAGATCAGGTACTCTTATGACATGTTGACATTGATTTTGGAGTTCCACAAGGTGAATTGCGATCTGGTGACGTTCGCGGGAAGCCGCTGCGTGTGGACAGAGCAAGACCGATCGATTTGGAGATCCTCGGGGAAGGCTTACGTCCTGCAGTGGACGCATTTCGGCTGTTATGATGATGATGATAATGAGATAGAATTTTAGTTGAAATTAAGTGAGATCGTCTAGTTAAAACCAATAAATGTTTAAGTTAAAAGCACTTTTCGGGCCGGCAAGGTGGAGGTGACTAGGGCAGTATGTCGCATGCTTCACTAGCTATCTTCACACATGGACTCCTCTACTGCATATCATCAGGTGGTGTCGAGTCATATGATGACTTTTTATAAAAAAAAGTTAGCCATACCCACAATGTAAGTGTCATTTTAGAGAGATATTAATGTCTCCCATGCCCTGAAATTACTACATTTCCTTTCCATTCAAACTGAAATTAGAAAAAAAAACCATTTTATTGACGAGCACGGTACTCTAGAATACAACACATTATAAATGATAACAGCACGTGCAAGACTGTTATAGCAATAAGCTATTTAAGACCTGGGAATTAGTATTCTTTTTCTCTTTTCCTGCATCTCAATGGTTGAGTGATACTCTCTGCCAGTCCTTGAAACTTTACATTAGGTCGAACAGCAGATTTAACGCTTACAAACGAAGAGAGATGTGGTCCATTTATATGCGTAGGGTCCTCGTTTTAATTCGCATGCATGCATCCTGCGGTTATGCTCCATCCTGCTGCGTCCGACTAATGAACAATACGTTTTTATGTAATTTAATCAATTAGCATGCAGCGACGTATATTTTTATCAAGCAAAGGCTTACAATCAAGTATAAGTTCTCAAACTCGTTGGTGTAGTGGTTAGAACTACTCTCGATAAATAAAACAAAGCAACCATCTTCCCGGATGGTTGAATCAAAATACGTCGTCTCAATCTCCCCCGTGCTTCGGTGCGTTAAACAAACCCGCATTAGATCAACGTGGCGGTGTTATCGTCATGTATTTCTGCCATGGAGGCAGGCCTGTAGGACGTATATAGGCGTCAATGAAGATGGTGCCATTATTATTATTAGTAGACATAGTTCAATATTTCATTGTGTACAAAACTCACTTATATATAAATTACTTCCAACAAAAGGATTAACAACCCTACATTGTATATTAGCTGTAGTTTAGTGTGTCGACATAGAGCTACGATGACTGGCCAACATTTGAGCCGGTTACTGACCTCGGAGATCTGCAATAGGATATCATACAACGCTTTCTTATTTACAAAAAGTGAAAAGGAATGCCTGCATGTAATGGTGTTGTATTCCGAGGCATTTGATGTAGTCATAATTAGAGCGGTAGACATTGCGGTGCTGTTACAAACAGTGAATTAATTACACGCTTTGCAACAGCTGTAAAAAAATAACTGCATGTGGAGGCAGTAATGTATGAATAACAAAGCGATGTTCTTGTGTTCGGTTACGTGGTACAGGCCACCCCCCACGGAGTTTGAGTTAATGGAAGTCCGTTGTGGGCTCTTGCATCCGCTCCCACACGCCGCGCCCGGGAATCGAACCAAGGGTTTTAGCAGATGTTGTGCCAAGTGACGTCATCACTCATGGCTAGTACGGGCTTTACACGGTTCTATTTAAAATGAATCACCGCCCGAGACTGCGCAGCCGGTTAGACGCATCTATCTTAAAAATGTTAGGCAAATTTAAGGAAATCTAAGAGTTACCGCCAGCTATATGCGAGCGAATTATGCTCGCATATAGCTGGCGGTAACGCTCCCTGGTAGGTAGTAACTGTATTCTACAGAGCTTCTACGTCAGGCTAATTATTGATGAAATTAAATGTAAATAAGGACTCCAAGTCCAATGTCCATAATTTCTTTTTATCTCTCTTCATAAATATGACACCAGTCGGAAATATTGACGTTATATAAATTTAAGTATTTGCTCAATTAGGCGTTGGAAAAACCGTTACGATAATATTTCTGGAATATTTTTAAGTGGCTAAGTATAAATAGAACAATGTCGTCGTCCCATGTAAATGCCGTATCAACAGACTGATTGATCGTTTACTAGCCAACATAAAACAGAATAAAATACTATATGTACATACCTACTTAAATGTATCACACATGTATACGTTTTATTTACCTAATTGTGTTACGTTACTAAGCCGTAAGTCTTCAGATCAAACTCAAAACTGTGACAAAAAGTTTTGTAACAAAACTTCAGAATATTATAAAGGCAAAAATAAATTCAATGTAAAATGTGTGTTAATTATTTTTGTGATTTTATTGTTAGTTATGTTTTACAATTTAGATTGGTGTGCTTGTAAGGTCAAAGAAAGATAGGTGTATATGGTCCCAATTAGTTCATGTCAGATATGAGCCGAGCGACGTCCACTACTGGACTTTTTCTTTGGAGAAAAGAGGCGCAGGAAATTCGTTAACTTAAAAATTTTGTTAGTTTTCACAATTATGTGTCAATATTTCATTATTAATATTATGGACCGTCAGTTGTCTGTTTGAAAATAAGCGGACTGAGTTATTTACGAATTCTTTATAAATAAAAACATAGTGTAGTAATGTATGGCTGCCAACCCCACCATAACTCATGGAAGGAGGTCGCTACAACCGTATTTCAATTTCTATTGGTCCTGGAATAACAATGTCGTTACAATGTAAGTCTTACTTATGAAACAATATGTCAACTGAAATGGGATGGACAGATCTGACAATAACAAGTAAAACTGACATCATTTCGAATGTGACATGAATATGGCTTATTACCATAGTTTTATATTGCGTTTTCATGTTTCTATAATTTGGCGGGCTGCTAAGGATTAAAGGTTTGAACAATAAAAAGAAAAATGTTTAGTTATTGGAGCAACTTTATTATCTACTTTTACTTTAATATGCCGATTATTCAAATTTACTTAATTGTCTTATAAAATCACCATCCACATTATGATTTTACTCAGAATAACTCTACATCTCTAAATGATCGCGTTGATATAGAAATTTTGGGACTTCCGAAAAAGTAACAAATAGTTCTGGCAGTCCCCTCTTGATGTTAACCTGACACTGCCTTCAGAATTCTGAAGACCGAAAGAACGTATTTTTTTAAATGTCACTTTTTAATGACATGAAAACCAGCTAGATACAAATAGAACAGCTAAAAATATTTTATTACAAGTTTATACATACTATATGCGAAAAGACTTTTTCCCCGACCTAACATTAAACCTAGGATATATGTCAAAGTTCATCGTAAGCAAAAGTATCCGTGGATAGATTATTGAAACCGACCATATGTCTTCTGGGAGGCCAACCATGAAGGAGCGACTGATCTGTGTCTTGGATGCCTTTCTAAGTTTGTATTGGAAGTGTGGAAGTGGAAGAACATAGTTTTGATCAAAAGATCAAGCCATAATCGATACTGAGTTATGACTCTTGAACTGTCATTGTTGACGTTGACTGAACCCGTATAGTCGTTTGATGTACATTAGCCTAGTTATTGAGGATGCAGGCGGATCGATACGGCGAGCCTTGACCTCGTCTGCTCTATGATTCTTGCTATGTAGATGTAATAATGACAATGGCTACGGATATATTCCGAAGAAGCTGAGCCACTGATCTAGAATATATGTATAGGTCTACAATATAATATAGGTCTGTATTTGTAATATATAGTGTACAATAAAGCATATATTTTAATTTACCTATTCTTCTGGAAAATTTCAAAACAATAACATTTAATATTCTTGTCAAGTTAAGCCCATTAACTACTTGCTATAGTTGCTTTATACTCAGAGTATTTTTTCAAAATAAAAATGTTACTGTTGCTGGACCAGCAATGACGCATATAGATAGTTATGTACGGGATATATACCATGTTCCTTTTTATTTTTGTGTTTTCGATATTTCGACACTGTTACAAGCGCCATGATCACGGAGATAACTGGCGATTTATCTCCCGCAAATTCGTCAGTTAATCGCCAATAATGGCAGAAATATCGATCTACCCTCTTTCGATGATTTCGTTTTTTCTTCGAAAAGTAAGTTTCGAGGCAATGTTACCGGCGTTAATCCCAATAAAAGACTTCGAATGAGGGTAGATCGATATTTCTCCCAATAACACTTCACTCACAAAATCGTCATTTATCTCCGTGATCATAGCGCTTTCAACTATGCCAAAATATCATAAACTTTAAAAAGATACGTGGTATACATTCCGTAAATAACTATCTACACGTTAATGAACATGACAGTTTAAAACAATAAATTATGCATGCATTTAAATACCCGCTTTTGTCGCTAGAGACAATGTCAAATTAAAATTACGTAGAGCTCAGATCATTTGTTGATGTAATTAATTGCTCATAGACTGCCAGGTGGATGTGGCTATGCTTTAAATAATACTTGTTTGTAAATTATGAATTAGTTGGGCAGATCCCAGGTCACCCTTAAGGCAATGGGGGTGGCAACGTGCCGCTTTGAGGAGGCACTGGGTAAGTCTCACGCAGTGGCGTGTAGGTCCGTACACGGGTTTCGGCCAGACAAATCAGCCTCGGAAAGGGCAGTGAAATTGCCGACAGTTTCAGTCGGTCTCCAGTACCTTTATGATCAAACACTGGGCGAGCCCGACACGCTCTCGACTTAGCCAGTGGCGGAAAGGTCTCTAAACGGATTCCTTCTCAAGAAAGAAAATTAGAAACATGAAACGTACCTTTTTCATGTTACATTTGAGAAGGCTATACCATGGAATAGGGGTACTCAGCTATGCTGTCAACATAGCATAGTATACATATTTGTTTTCCATTCATTGAAGTACATATTTATTATTTTCCCAAAGTCATGGTCTACAGATTGACACTCAACTGTAATATTGTTACAGTTTATTTATTTATTTACACACAATTTAAGTAAAGTAATAAACAATTGAGTCTGAAAAGAGCCTACTTATACCAGTCTATACTCCTGTGTCTGTACCCCCTCATGGCTTGAGCGCCCTGGAGACTCTAAGAGGCTGCGGGACACGACCCCTGGAGGTGATGCCTGACGATTAGAAATCCTCCAGAATCGCCCTTAAGGCTTGAGGACTCTCCAAGGTTCTTGCATCATTAAAAACCCGGTAACGCTGTAAAGGCCATCTGTGGCCAACAAGATTAATCGTTAAAAAAATGTGTCTATACCAGATTGTATATACCCTAAAAGTTCTGTATGATTGGTTCTGTTTTGATTAAAAACGACTTCGTATAGTTTTTATTATGGCTGTACATAGTCATTGTTAGCATGGGGAAGTCAATATGTGCCTTGAATCGTTCGTAAACACAGCTATATTTGATCTAGAACAAAAGAATTAATTTTGGAATAAAACAATGTGTCAGGAAGTGATGTTATTAATTCGCGAGTCGTGTCTGCCTCCGAGTGGAGTTGAAGGCTCCAACAATGTTGGGGATTACGGATTAATTCCTGGACTTTTCGCAACAAAGTTGTCCAGATTATGCGCGCCATACCGGGGTATTAGCGGTTTTGTACGGAAACGTGGAAAAATTTAAGCATTACGGACGTGAACATGAAAAGGGAGGGGGATATAACTGATACTAGAATACTTAGCTTTAGTAGGTACACTTTATTAACTTATTGAGAATAAAACTCACAAACGCATTAGTCTAATACTTATACCAGTCATAATGGTCTATTTATTTAGATATGAAGATAACGACTATTTGTTTTTAAAACTCGCACGCATACTTAATAATTATTAAAATTAAAATTCTTCATTCATTCGTAAACAGCTCGCTTATTTACGAGTATTTACTATGCTTCCAGGTACCTTTACGAGATCGTCGGTCCACCTTGTGGAGGGTATACCAACGCTGTGTTTCCCGGTACGCGGCCGCCACTCGAGGATCTCTCCGCCATAACAACCGTTAGACCATCTTTCAATGTGCCGTGCCCCCTATCAGTTCAGACTCGTAATTCTTTGGGTTACACCAGCGACGCTAGTTCTCGTGTGGATCGCATCATTTCTTATTCTATCACACAGCAACTCTGCTTAATCCTCTCTCTTGCCCTTTGGGTCACTTCTTAGGAGGCCCAATGGAAGCAACCACGTCTCGGTTCCGAACGATATTACTGACAACAGAAAGGGAGATATTCGTCTTGAGAAACTCTGGTTGAGAAAGGTTGCGGCCGAGAATATCCTCCGAATCTTCCCGAATGCTGCCCAGCGTATTGCGTAATTCCGTCCAATGGTAATTGAGTATCATCTGATATTTATTGCTAATCCGTTGCTGTGTTACAAGGCAAAACAAAAATAGAGCAACAGTGTATTTACAATAACCTTCAGATGATGTACATTGACACTTTGACGTTTTCTAAATAATTTTGCTAAAATAATAACGCTACAAAATTCTAAAATTTGTTTTAAATGACTTTTTGGTGCTGGCAACAAAACACGGAATGGTAATTATTTGTCACCTAGGTCGCGCTTGTTTATTGTCTCTTTGTATTTCAGTTTGCAGAATGGTGGCATTGTTTGTTTAAAAATGTGACGTAACTGAAGCAAGTATATCGTGAGCTATACACTGAATTACTAAACATTAATTAGCAGGAAAGCATTAACTGTTATTTATTACACATTGTATATTAGAGAGTTAATACTAAGGCTGTCTCACTCTAATTATTAAGAACTAGAAAGAACGAGTTATGTACTTTAAAACGAAGTATTGTGACGGCGAATGAACTGATTTATATAATCCGCTGTATTTAAAAATCTCTTTAAATTATATTAATGTTTGCCGTGGTCTTACTAGCTTTCACACGGATGCTTGTTTACATATAAATCGTATATAAAAAACTCTGTAGTCTATATTTTTGGTTTTTATAAAAGTTTATCTGCCATATTTATTAGTAAGTCGTGATTACAATACTGCTAAAGTAATTCTTATAAATTAAGGTGTAATTATTTGTTTGAAAGTAAAAATAGGTAAATAGGTTAAATAAGAGACAGTATCAGTATCCTATCAATGATGCCCTGACACACAGCACAGTCAACGCGACGCAGGCGCAGCACTTATCCGAGATTGGGAAATTAGCAAATGTCAAACAGTCTAAAGTTATTCTATAATATTTTTTTCTTTTTATTCATAAATTTAAAAACTTGTAACTATGTATATTGTTGATAGTTATTTGAAAATGTAACAGTTTATATAAAACTATTATTTTGTATGTTAGAGAATGACATGCAAGAAGAAAGTTCACCTGAAAGTAAGTAAGGTTACCTGATAATACTAATGCGTTCTGGAGACAATACGAGATATAACCACTTATCCACACTGACACAGAGAACTGCTTCACGAATAAAATCTAAGCAAGGAAGCTTAGGTAGAAAAACACTCGTCTTAGTTGAGCTCTCATCATCATTACCATCATATCAGCTGAAATGATGGTTCTGGATAATGGCCTCCCCTAAAGATCTCTAAACTGAACTGTCCTGCGCTGACCGTATCCAGCGACTTCTCGCAACCTTGACCAGATCGTCGGACCTCTTGTGAGAGGCCGGCAACGCTACGTCTCCTGGTACTCGGACGACACTCGAAGACCTTTTTTCCCAACGGCCGTAAGTCCTCCTCGCAATGTGTTCTGTTGACCTCTCGATAATTATAATTGATTAGCTGTAAAGCCTTCATTTTCGTTGATGTCGGAGTATAACGACACGTCTTGTGTTGGTGGGTAGGTTACATGATTTTAATTGAGTATTTATTTGGTTAAGAACTTTAATTATGTTTATAACAAATATGATTAACAAAAAAGGTGCGGCGGACTTTGATTTAGAACTTTTAAAGTAGAACCATTTCGGCAAACATGATTTATGCAAACGATTTAGATTCTTTTTCAGTTTTTTCGACATTTTTCATTGATGCTCTGCTCCTATTGGTCGAAGAGTGATGTAATGTAGACTTAGCCGTATAACCTTCTTCGAAATGTACACTTTAGCACAAAACAATTTTTCAATTTACAACAAACAAACAAACTATTCAACTCTATTACATTTGTATAGATTATTTATTAGTCCCCATCACCTGCCACGATCTGCATTCCACGCGTAACCAAGGCAACGGTGTTACGTGCGGTAATTAAGTAGTAATTAACATGCACCAAATTATTGCTATGATAGCTACACTGACAGAGGTATGCGTACATGACTTATATCTAATAACGGAGGTTACCGAATCGTTGCTCGAATAAAAATAAAGTCGATATAAAATATTAGCGGCCCGCCCGCGGTCTTCAAATATTTCAAAATAAATTTTAACACACACATACACACAAAGAGTACTTCATCAAGAAAGTTGATTATCTTTTGCATATTTTAACATGAAAAAGTAGTTAATGTGAAATTACTGTAACATTTGGTACCACGAACTTTTTGTAGATTTATTTTTTAAACATATTAATTATGAACATCATAATGCGATCTATGTTCGAACTAAGAAACACCTGTATTTCGGCTTACAGCGCCCTATCCCTATTAGAAAAATTATTTTCTTAATGAATTAATAATGCTTATAATCTTTAACATAATATTAAGACAATATCGTAACTTATGTGGTTATGTATGTATTTTGTGTTATGTAAACGTATCTGTGTGAGAGGGTGTGTATAGATGTGGATTTCTTCTATAAAAGTATAGTATTTTGAGATCTTTAGGCAAACAAGCGTTCATAGCACCTTGCCACTTAATAATTACCATTAATAATTTAACAGACTAAAATACAGAGATAAATAAATTACATTATTTGCCGTCCCAGTACTTTGGGTTCTGAGTAGTTATCTCGTTGTTTGCGAGTTTGTATAATTAAAATGAGAAAGCCTTAGTATTACACTAGATTTAGCTTTAGCAAGGTATGTGTAAGTAATATATTCGCTGTTGGATTATTTGAACACAATTTGCCTCTAGAATTACGTAACTCTAGTGGTATTAACAATGTACTTTTTAAATTCTAGACTGGGTGGCTCTTGTCTTTCATTTCACTGGGCGGTAAATGAAGATAAGTCCGACGATAGAAGCATCTTCATTCGGATTCCTCAACCACAGAGGAATTGGCTATCTTACCTCCAACTGCCGGAACACAATTATGTTGTTAACAATATATTATGAACGCTTAAGTAAGTTGGTGGTGGCTAGGTGTGTTGTAATTCTCATCTGTAGATCATACCATGTGATGTAATACTTACAGAGAATTAAAAAGAATTTTTATTATGTTCCTGACAGATTGTCAAAAATGTCTTACATATAAAATATATTGTTCAAAAGTTCTCAGTCTCTAATTATTTAATTTTTATAAACATAAATACAACAAGGTGGACTCTGCCTCCACTAGGAATTCAA
The DNA here is from genome assembly GCA_943193645.1 of Acentria ephemerella. Lineage (NCBI taxonomy): Eukaryota > Metazoa > Arthropoda > Insecta > Lepidoptera > Crambidae > Acentria > Acentria ephemerella. The sequence continues at coordinate 11,306,388 of OW971889.1, forward strand.
CCCCGGACATCCTTTGTATACCTCTATTCAGTACTGCTTTGAGGTAGAAGACAAAACTGGAAAATATCAATTTAGAATACAAGAAATAGTAAACACAAATGAAAATCGGGTTATTCAAGGCGCGTTTATCATATAACGAAAACAATGCTAACATTTGTCACGAGAGTTTATTCGAGTTGTAAATTTTGTACATAATCATGTAAATAACCTGATAATACAAAGCAGAGTTTCTCAAACTTTTTTCTCCTAGTCCACTTTCAAATGTTTGCTGGTTTCGGTGGTCCCCTGTGAAATGTAAATGAAAATTTGCGTTGCGGTTGAGTCCCAACCACAAATAAACATTTTCGAACAAAGAAAGAATTGATTGATTGGTTAATCAATATATTTGTATATTTATTTATATAACAATTTATGTACACACAAAGACAATTAAAATGACAAAGAAGAAGGAAGAAGGAAGGATTATGTGTGTGTAACGGTGTAAATAATAGTGAGGACAGCTCAGAGTAATATTATATTCAAGTAAAAGAAAACTATAGCCAAATAAGAATACAAGATCACAAGCAGCAAAAAACAACAGAACCATAAAGACAACCTTATGTCAAAAAAGAAAGAGTAAAAAACATTAAAAACTATCTGTGAACCTGCCTGATGGCCAGTCCTTAATAATAATTAATATATTTACATATACACATATATATTTATTGCGCTATAAGTGGATGTCAAGTTTTTGACATGGACAATGAATCGATCTACTCTCACTTATATTATTTAGACCATCCGGAGTGGTGTAAAGAAAAATAGTATATATTCTTGTGTTGTGTCCAATATTGTTTAATATTTATAAAGTATTGTTTACCGCGCTCGGAGAAGTTTTTATATCAAAGTAGTGAAAACTGATGACTAAAAAAATCGTTTCTGTCTTTTTTTTTTCAAAAATGGTGCGCTATTTTTGGAATAAAACTTCTCCTAGTGTTGTAGACAATCCTTTCTATTATCTTTCTATAATTTTGATAACAACCTGACAGTGTAAGGCACATTTTGAAAAACAGATATTTTAGTAAACAATTTTTTTGATAATTAGCCTTTTCACGCAACAATGGATTTTCAGGATTCCACCCCCTTTAGTTCTATGAAATCTACACTTAAAAATATTTTCTGCCAATTTTTATGGCTTCTGGTCTATAAGATGTATTTAATATGCAAATTTGTAGACCCTTAACCGTTAAGCTGTATAACTTGTGTAACAGACGGAGTGACAGCAATAGGACTCCATTTGGACCCTTTAAGTACGGAACCCTAAATAGAAGACGCGTATATACAATATTGATAACAAATTCTAACTAATTACTTACTTGGCTTTGCCGAAATAAAAAATAAGGCTAAATCAAAAGACAACCAACTATAGTGAGTTTGAAACAATAACAGTGATTAAGTCTATGATTTGTATTATTACCGCTATATCATAGTACTCCGGATTGGACGTTATAAATAAATCAATACAGAAGGTCAACTCTGTGCTCTTGAACGGAAGTTGGAACGCTTTGGATTCGGCTCCGGAAGTAAAGTGCGATTAACATTGTTGATTATCGTGCTTCCTAAAGAACATTAAATTGTAAGTAAGGATTGTTACTGTCGCTCAGTAGTCGATGCACAAACAAACACAAAAGTACATAATTCAATTTATACTAATAGGATGGAATTAAATATAGAAAAACAATGGTCAATTTTACAAATGAAACACCGACGCACAGGCTCATGTGCACACAATCATTACATACTGCTTTTACTATATACTTTCTGTTTGACAAAATGTTGCTTTCATAATTATCATAGCAGGTTGTATTCACAGAAATAGGTTTTCAGCCTGAATTAGTCCATGATTCTAAAAGTTTTATTTAACTTTATGTATAGAACTCTGTCAAATTTAAACAAGTAAACTTTATTATATTTACTTTTACACAAACATGTACATTTACATTAAACAAATTATAATAATGTGATCTAAAACACTGCTTACTAGCCTGTCAACAGTGATTACACTATAGCGCCATCTATCGATACATTTCCAAACTAACTTTGTCACTGTATATAAAAAAACCAAATATTGGTAGTTCAGGACGATATTTAACTGCTATTGTTTACGTTAAAAAAGGATATTTATAAAACAAAAAGTATCTACTATACATTTTACCGGGAATGACATACCTGGAGTGAAGGGTACGATTACCAACCCTACAGACATATATTTCATCGTTTCTTTTTGTTAAATCTATGTGCTCAATAATTAGTTAAGTCTTGGGAAGGAGCCAGTCAACTCCAACGCATGCTATTTTCACTTTCGGGGGATGACGATTCAACATATGCATGCAATGGACTTATTGAGCAATAAAAATATTTTTCTATAATATAATAATATCAGTGTAACGGTCACCCATCACACTATGACCATTTCAAAGTACCATGTAAGTTACCAATAAAGTTTGGAGTAGACGCGAAAATAGTTTCAGAAAAGAAAATGGTTATTATGATAAGTAATAAGTGAGAATACTATTAAATATTTATTCTTGTAAAAAGAAACTCTTTATTAATGTTTGCTATATTCCTATAAAGGTTAATGTGACTAAACAGAATTAAATACTGTGATTCATCAGGCATGTTAATTATAATTGTTAAATTCTCATGTGTTATATATTACAATAAGGTTATGCATCCGTTATATTAAAAACATCTGTATTTTTGTTTGTGAAACGAAAATATATATACAGCAAATCACTGCACGTAGATTTTACATAAATATGTGTTGTTATCACATTAAATACATACATTTATTTAATAAGACTGTCATTAGTGAGTAAAGAAAATTTTAAATATTTGTCAATGCAGAATAACATAAAGTTTAGATTTGTTACTTAACACTTTTCTAAAATATTTGTCACATTTAGTATGGACCACAAGGTGCTATGCTGTTGAACAAATATCTTTTAAACATGTAATGTAAATACCTAATATTAAAGTTAAAATTTATATACAGTACTGTACATATTTCGTCGTAAATTGTATCATAACGAAATATATACTATTACTTTTTATTATATATATACTATTTCGTTCGTAATTTTTTTATCGTTTACTGTTTCGTATTTCTACGTAAATTTTTTTGGGTTTATATATTTTTCTTTTTTCTTTAGATTCTTCCGTTTCCAAGTAAAACCAGATGCACGTATATACCTTATTGTAAGTGTAACGTCTGTTGTGTCACCGACTGTGTCGCGTGCCAATTACCCAGCCTCGTTACCACAGTCGTTACTAACAGAATGCCTTATCTACGATCTGGCTACACACGCACCACGCCAACGCTCACCCATTATCGTTTTAATAATAGGGTTTAAAATCCCTCGCATTTTAAGCACTATTCACATTTGGAATGTCGTTTAGATAAAACTTCTTGTAATTATAAAAATTATGCTTGATGGTAGTCCAATGTTGTATATGATAAACGTTTATTTCAATATATTTAAATGATTGCACAGACACAATAAAATAAAATATGGGTGTTTTGTTTGTGACCAAGTTGATTATATCATATCCTTATTAAATAAAGCATGAATTTAATCAAAAATATTACCACTAGTACTCGAATAGAACTCACTAAGCTTCTACGAACATTTTAAAAATTTCAATTCGTTTCGTTCACAATGAGTCTCACTCAAAAAAATCTAGCGTATGTTACTCTGCACGACAACAAATCGAGAATTGTATTGTTTATTCTAATCAAAGGCTTATTGTAAGTTCAATCAATTTTATTGATAAGTGCTGACCACACAATTGTAAAATGAAATTGATTATAAACATGATATGTGAAAGCTTTCCATTGACACTGTTTACCTTGCAAAACACAAAACTTCGTGGTCGATATATTAAAAATATACCTTACGAATAGTTCATTTAAAGATTTGCCAGTTTAGCGGCAATTATGACGACAGTGTCCACGTCACGATAGAGATAGATATAATCTTTCAGCGTCATTCGCCATACGTAAGCGTTTATTCCTGTCAGTCAGTAAGTCGTGGGCGCTCGTGGCATCTTAATCTAATCCCATAAAACTAACGTAGAAACATTTTTTAGTTTTAAAAATGGACGTCTAATAAACGTATTATTATACGTCCACTTTAAAAAGTAACTAACTATTTGAAACATCAGTAGAACGTGAGGAGCTCTTGAAACATACAACATATTTTGGTTACATCTATTTACCAGAAAAATCGAATAAACTATTCCCTAATATGTTAATCACAAGATTTTAAATTCAACGATAAGAAACGCTAAGTCATCGACATAACCTTATGTAAACATCGATCGATCTAAGCAATGCGATTAAAATATCAGTAGATTTTATTTTCGGGTACACGACAACTTTAAACCAACCTTTATCTATTGGTAATAAGATCTATTTTTGCAGTAGCACAGTCGGTGTTGATATGTTGTAGACAGTTCGTCATCAGGTCACAGGGGGTCAACAACGCTCTGAATAATGGAAACAATACGACGGATATACCGCGAGAATCGATTGTGTATCTTTTGAATCGATAAAATCGTTTGTCGTACGACTTCGCGAAAACAAGACGGTCAGATACATTGTTACAAAGGCATGATGACAATTTAGTTCAATGTGCTATTAAAAGACGTGATTATAGAAACAACGGTCAAATAATTGTTCCCAGAGCATGAAAACTGTCCGAGATATAACGATTTAAATAGCATTCATTTTTTGACTCGATCAACATTGCTATCAAGAATCGTAAGACCAACTCCAAAAACTAGTGTTAACTATTATTTTCTTCTTTTTAGTGCATTGAAGTCGGAATTAAGTTTTGTTTAAAACTTTTTTCACATGCTGGGTGGTAAGTTTCTAAGGTCAAAGTTAGATGGGTGACCGTTAATATCAAAAAAATTCAAAAATATCTTTATTATTCTACTACTACTACACGTAGTTTTTAGTATCTGTGGGCAATATTTCCTGCCTTGCCTGCCTGTTTATCCTTGTTTTAAAATACTCGTTTACTTTATGAAAAAAATATGAAACACTTACTACGTGTTTATGAAATTTGAAGTTTGCTCTGGATTTCATTGGATTCCCATCATCAGATTTTGACTTCGTGACGAGAAACTCGGTTCTCAATTGACGGAGAAACATATATAACAAATACATGGAATATGCTTTGGAAATTCGTGCTTTTTTGAAGTGTGTAAAAATATAAGGTGATTTTACTTCGTGGTGAAGTTGGTGTGAGTTTTTATAAATTCGTTTTATATAATATAAATATATCTAATTGTTCTTTATTGGTAAGTTTTTTGAGTATCAATACAAATACTCGACCAGTCACTACAGAGTAAAGAATTCCCTTAATTTCTTTACGTTGTTATCAGAAGAGAAAATCTGACCTAATTGTCTTATGAGAATATTCTAAGCCATTATCCTCCCACTACTTATGAAACGAGCCATTTCTCCTATAACTGCTGCGTCAGCTGTAATTCAAGATGAATATTTATCTCTATAGCCAGTAATTCATCGTTATTGACCTTTGTTCTTAGGTCATTCGTGTAGTTCAATGATCGTAATTTCCAGATGTTTGCGATCTTTAATGTTCCGACTTATGTTGAATGCAGTAAAACCTGTTATAATAATTATAATTTAGTTCGTAACGTATATATTTTAAAATCACCCAGTTAGCAAAAAATGCCTATAACAGATGACATGAACAGGGACTAGAATGCAACAAGTAAGTAAGTTGATTATGGCAAAAAATGCAACAAATCTAAAGAAAAGCACGTAAATCGGATTATCGTAAATCCAGCCGTTATCAGTGTACACACAGAAAAAATATAACAAAGGAACCTCCTTCTTTTTCCGATTTAAAAAAAAAAAAAAAGATTTCAAAAAAAAAGGAACACGTTATATGTTCCACTGTATGTATTTTTGTTTGTATGTTCACCGATTTCTCTGTCAATTGTGAACTTATTTTCTTTGATCCCTTTTTTATTTGATAGAGTATTCTCGAGCGGTTCACATTGTCACCAAAGTCAGGATCCGATGGTGGAGTCCCAGGCAAATCGAGGGCAACCTTAAAATTTTAATGGCACGTAAGATGTGTTTTATAATATTTTTCAAAATATTTCAGAGCATTTTTTACTACAAACAGATAGGAAAGTCGAAGTGAAAATATTTAAACAAAAATAAAAACCGATTTTAAAACACTAAAAAGTCAGAGGTAATTAAGGAGTTTTTTAATATTAAGTTATCGTACAAAAATAGTCTTAAAATAAATAACTTCTTCAATTTAATTATTTTGGCCTTCTTTGTGTATTTAAGTGGGTTTTTCGTTTTGTTAGAAACCTAATTTTTTGTTTTAAGAAGTCATTAGTAAACCTGTCATTATTATCATAGGTTAATCACTTAATATATTAAACAGAATGTTACTGATTACAAAACCAGTCGTGCTAATTAATACTCCAAACTACATAAGCACACACAGTTAACAGTTCTGATGTGTGGTACATCAAATTGTTACGATACCAGTCTTCCAATTAATAACCACATACTCTAAAGGTATAATGCGTCACGTTCTTTCAATATGATTACAAAATGATATTTGTCATATACTACGGGATATTATAAATGGTAAGTTCAATTAAAAATGTTTTAATCGACAATGTATGACAAACAAACGCTCGTTGTCAATCCAATTTAATGATTATCTTAGCTCTGCTAAAATTAGTAAAATTTAGTGTTCCTCATTGAGACACCGTTCTTTGATAGTCAAATAAAAATTTCCATACATGTGTCTTGATTCATTTGTTTAAAAATTGCAACTACCACGCTTCTGATTGGCTGTTTGGTAATTATACCCACCAATTATATTGGGGGTGCCACTAGCAACAAAATAGCGGGAGACTAGAAGGTGACAACGGACTAGCGGGTTATTATCGTTTCATCTCTTGCAGCAGGAATTAATTATTATTGTGGAATTAATGTTAAGCAAATATAATAGTCTGTTATGTGGTTTAAAGAGAATAAATCTACTTAATATAATAATTACTGGGAGTGTTAATTAAAATATTCAAACATGCAACTATTGCTCGTCAAAGATTGTAAGGATGCCAAAACACAGAGACGAGGTAAGAGATTTGTAAGACCTAAGCCAGCTATGGAAATGAAACCCCCCATTACCCACACCCACTCAGTCCATCAACAAATATACTTAGTAAAGTTATATATTATACTCTCTTTATTTTCTCAATATCCGAGCTTTGCGCCCTAGTTTCTAGCCTGGTAACCATGTGGGTAAATCAGGCCCTATGTCCTATGGCATTTGAAACTTACCTACTGTTACGGACTTTTGGACGGCGTTGCTGGCCGCTATTGTCTTTGACTAAAACTGACTGAAACTGACATGGGACAGGACTTGACACGTTGGATTTGTACGAAAATTAGTTTTGCTCGCGGCTTTGTTATTTTGTTGTAATATTTAAAAATATAGACCGTTAAGACCTGACGACGCCTTTTCCTCTTCACCTACCTCTACGATTACCATTGTAGACCCTTCCTACAATTCTAAACATTTTACCGATTCCTATACTATGCATGCTACGCGACTGTGGAATAAGTTGTCGAAGGTGGTACGCGAGAGGTCATCTGTGCACACAGTCAAACTAAAATTACAAAAGCGATACGTTTCCAATTTGTCATGGTTTGGGTATTTCATAATTATTTTTGTAATATACACAAAGTACTATTAAGGTTGTATCTATTGATATGTTTTAACAGTACACACTATCTCGGTTATATCTATCAATTAACTATGGTTGGCTGGAAGAGATCTCTTTTAGAGCTAAGCTCACCCTTGTATCTACATGTATTTTTTCAATTGGTTGTTGATATGTTTCTTTTTTTACAATAAAGTATACATAAAGATGCTTAGATTATTTTTTTTTAATACTCCAAACTAATTAAATAAAGTCGATATCGATCTATCCAAAAACTATCAATAAATGAACTAGTTTTGGCGGGCATGTTCTCAATCCGGAATAACGTAACTATATCGGGCGAGCGAATCGACCTCAACACGATAAAGTCTGTTAGGTTGCTCCACTACGCCACATTTAAATATGTCTCGGAGACTTATTTGAGGCCACGTGACGTCACAGCTGGAATCCAAATATGGTGGCTATTTAAACATTTAGAACCGGGAGGCTAATAGGTCACGCTTATTTTGACTCTCATATACTTGAATATCCAGATGACAGTCAACTTTTGGATATGCATACAAATAGCGTGTTAACTATAGTTCACGGGACAGAAAACGCTAATCCCTTTAACTCTTTAGGGTCTAGTGGACCCTGGGCCATTATGATTTTATCAGTAATCATTGAATTAATAGCATTTATAAAAATAACAGAGTTATATAAACATAATTTAATGCCACGAACAGATTTTCATTTCGATCATACAATATTTAAAATAATAATAAATACAAACAAATAATGCTATAATAATACCATTTATGTGTACATACATAAATAAATGAATTATAAATTAATAATAAATCGAATTTAAATTCTATTAGAAGTAGGCATGCATCAAGCATGAAAATCTGTGTGTGTGCATGAGCGTGGTTGTGTGCGTGAGCTGTGTCTGTGGGTGTGTGTGTGTTATTATTTTTTTTTTCTTGGTTTTCAGTTGTGTTTTCATTCTGCTGGCATATTCTTAAACTAAAATTAAGTAATTATACTCTCTAATACTAATTCAATATGAAATGGATAGAATGAATTTTAGGAACATTGAGTTAGTTGACTTGACGTTGCTTTCATTCGTGGAGAATAATACAAATATCAGCAAATTTTATTGCGATAGGAATGTCATCATCAATAGCTATGAAAGATAAGTGTGGAGACGCTAGCCCGATGGCTAATCTTGATTGACTCATTCAAGTTTGTGAACTTTAAACGAGAGCGAATGGCTGCATGTAAACGTGCCAAAGTAAGTATATTACAAAGTTTAAAACTGTAAATGGTGCTATTTAATTTTTATTACCATAATTTTAAGGTAGGTAGCTAAATTGTCGTAATTATTCGCGAATTATCTCAACAGACACCAGTTTAAATGGCTCCATTACCAACAACAGAGCTACATATATAGTCAGCGTCACGAGTGAAACACTAAAGTGTGTTTCACTCCTCGCATCCCGGAAACAATTATTTGGCAAAAAAGCGTGCGTGCGGGGAATCAAACCCGACGTCATGCACACATTCCGCGCCCGCGCAACATACGTGACTCGAGACGAGCAGGAGACGACACACTGATTGCGCACGATCTTCATAGAATTGGTTTTAGAAATGCCGACTTTGTTTTAAAATTATTTACAGGCGGTCTTTTTATAATTTCGCTATTATTTGACATTATTTCTTGGACTGCTTATTCAAAAAGTTCAAAAATTACCCAATGCATAATTTCGTCGAATCTACTTTGGAAATGTCAAATATTCTAACATACGTTTAAAAATATGAAATGCCTCAACATGAGATGAAGTCGTTGACACACCATAAGGTGTAAATCCATATTGCCACCATATATGTTCTCGCAGCGGAACATTTGTGATCAGTAAAACGATAAACAGCACACATCGATTATGACAATGACATCGTTCTCGGGCCCCGATAAAATCTACAATCGTCATGAACAATCACGGGAATAGGAATCGATGGTCGCCACGACTCGATGTCGCTCATTGTATCGATTATGGGAACGCGGCCGCAATTATTACGTTGTCACCGATGTATGTGACGTCGGTTCGTAGAAAAGTTTCCACATCAAGAGGTTGTTAAGATCTGCGATAAGCGCCTCAGTTCTTGGATCGAATCCCTGGAACCACGCTGGGAGCTTCCTTTGAAATACTTGAAATTTTCCTGTCTGTTGACTCCGCTTCGGTTACGCCATTCTTGGAATAACTTCAATTGGAATAGTTCTTTTCTAACAATTAAAAAGATAAATACAACCTTTTTGATGTTAATTCAAATTAAAATAACTTTTACTTAATATTAGTCTACCCTGTGAACTTTGTTTCACCTACAAACTACAACTAACGCCATCTATAGTAGCAATGAATGAAATGACAATTTTAATGTTTAGCGTGTCAGTTATTCCATTTTCCATACTAAATAACCAATTTTCATTATTTTTAAGCTGCTCTTTAAGATTTACCAAGATATTATTATTTTTAAACCATTCTTGCTCCAAGTAGAGGAAAATACAATAAAAAATATTCATATTGGTCAAGCCGTTTCTTAGTTCCCGCGCGACTAATGAACATCAATTCATTTTAATATATAAGAAATGAAGAAAATCAAGATACTCAATCAAAAATTTTTAATTAATTTTGATCAGTATTACAATTTTTTATAAACGCTTTGCGGAAATATCAACGAAATTGAGCACTGCTCTACCCACCGCGCTAAACTACTTAAGATGCTTCTTTACATCTCTCTTAAAAGAACCCCTATCTCCTATATCACAGGAAGTTAACACGTGCGCCAATTGAAGACCTCCAAGTTTTGCATGTACGACAAAGAAACGAACTAAATTTCTTTGTACAACATGTCGTACAAAGAAATTGCAATGGCTGGTACAAGCCGCGAATATGATTGCCAACTTGGTTTTAAGGTTCGTGAGAGTTATTTAACATGAGTATCTATTTAAAATAAATTATAATTTATGAAATGTACGAGTAAATTTTTTATTAAATCAGTTTATTCATGTAAGAAATAACCAGATCAGATATTAAGATATTAATACAGTGTAATTTAACATGAAACACAGTTAGTGTAAAGTTATTTAAGCAATAAATCATCTGCAGACGTTCGGCCTCACTCGTTGATATGAGAATTCTTACCTTCTACGTTTTGTATGATTTTTTCTAGCTAGTTTTCCCGAGTCAAATAAATTACAAGTATTCGTGTCTCGTGGGATACATTCACATAAAAAGCAAATTCTTATAGCTCAAGATTTGTTTATTTGCTTGAAATACGAGGCAGGACGTGTCCTTTTGGAGAAAATGGTTGGGAGTGTTCGCTCGGGACGTCGCACGTTTGTCCAACTCTTTATATTTTAACAATGTATTATTAACAAGTCGCGAACTTGTCGGTAAAGTTGAGCTTGCATTTTAATAAGAACTCTCTATCGTATGCAGGCGACTGCACAATATGAAGGTAGTTTTTAAAATGTTAACTCAAGCGCAGTTACTGCTACAACGTTTTACATAACAGGTAGAGTTTGCAACAAAAACTGTTACGTATTTCTTGTTGGCGAGAATGAAAATAGCTTTTTAAATCTATAGTAATATCATATTAGTTATACAATGGAACCAGTCATGTGTATCGTGTCTAGCTATCAATGGACACTGTTCTGCTTACAATCACTAAATCAAAATTTAACAACAGCTTTCTTTCAATATGGGAGGGAAAAGAAACTTTTTGGACCTTTAAGAAATATTTGTTTACATTTAAAATTGTCTTAAGTTTCTCTGATGTATGTCAATGTCTGTAATTTTTTATCCTCTTTCTGCACAAATTAAAGAAAAGAGATAACTATGTGACCGTCAGCAAAAAAATTCATTCTGTAAAATATTATCTTCATTCACTCAAAACCTTAGCAAAGTTAAGAAATACTTTTGATTAATAACTGAGATTGGATAGTCCACTTTGGTATATAAAATTAAATGAATTAATTTCAACTTTCAATGAGTTTCAGTTCAAGATTCCGTAATATTTTGTCTGCGATAGAAACGTCTAGCAATGCCAGTGATATCGACCCAATATAGTTCAATTGGAGGGTCCTTAACTCCAGACAGCATCTGCGGAGTCAGACTGGAGTTGCTGACTGAGCGAACCCCCTCTCCCACATCCTCTCAGGAATAGGTTTAAAAATTAAATCGACATGTTTCACTGTAATAGTGTTGATGTGAGAGTTAATATATTTGATATTTCTTGCAGTTTTCTTCATCAAAGCCCAAACATACCTGTTATAGTTAAACGTTCTGTTATATTACCTTTATCATAATGACAACGAACCAACAAAAGGAACACGATTCTCATGTAAATATTATTCAGCATCGAAACGAGTCCCAAGTTTTTATTGTAATGGCTGCTTGTCCAGTCCTTCTGATTTATTCCTGGCCTCCATTCGATCATGCATGCGTCATGCTAACTAACGAGGTCCTTTCGTAACCACAGCAAACCATTCTTCTTAGCTATAATAACCCAGTTCTCAGTATAAGCATGGATATGTTGTCAAAGCTGGACAGTCTAACAAATCTAAAAAAACGGGGGTTCTAATATACTCCAATACAAACAGGTAGTGTTATGAAGAGTCAAGTCAACATTTAACAGCGGGTAAACCGTAAAAATATTTATTTATAAAATGAGTAATGAATGTCAATATAGTTAATTAAATCAAACTAACTCAATCTGTATATATATTTATTTACAGAAATTTAAGTGGTACGGCGCAGAAGAAGGAAGATAATATTAAGGTAATAGACTTAAAATGTCTGTTTCTACATTCCTTTTTAAGAATACCGAGTACCATTAGAATATCGCGTGGTGGTGCAAAAATTTACTTCCACCGTGAGCTGGTTATATAAATGAAGTAGTGGACTGTATTTGTTTTTATTTATTTTAGAAATGAGAAAGAACCATGGGGAAAAAAAGATAGGAGAACATGCGCACCAAACTTTGTATTTCAGCAGTCACCTCCTTCGCTATCCCCAGCAGGATTGAAACTTCTGCACTACACAGCACGGAGTCTACTTAATACATATAGTTCTTGTCACAATTAAAAGCGTGAGTATAAAATCAGTGATTATAAAGCGTCCAGTCAGAACGTACTTGAAGAACGACTCTGTTCACACTAGTGTGCATGCGCATGAGGGTATATGGGTAAAAATGGGAAGGATTACTTAAAGTTAACTTGCATGTATATTGGGCTACCCTACGATCAAATAACGAAATCCACAATCGCGAGTATTTCCTTTTTATTACTTCTATGGTATTACTGTAAAAAGACTTGATACCTCAAAATTTTATTAAAATGTTCACGTACTCCAATAGATAACGCCATACCTTTGAGCCGTGTTATACCGTATCAGGCGTATCTGATCTCATCTCGGATATTTTATCCCTACACAGATGTCATTAAAATATTCGCATGAAAATGTCTCCATCGGCGGTTCTGTGATGATGTGATAGTGTTTTTGTGAGCGGATAGCGAACGTGAACGGCGACCGTTTTTATGTTGACCGGGATCAATCTGGTCTAGTTTAAGATATAAATGACATTTCTCGGAGGAATGCGGATACTTGAAATCAGTTTTTGTGTGTAGGTGTGGCAGCTTACCTTGATGCTGAGTGACCATCTTACACATTACTTAACATGGTATTTTCATCCAAAACCGCTTCTACAAACACCTGCAGCGTTATGGATGGACTGCATCTTGCTGGGGTACTGAGTACAGTTTACTTTTTATTATATTTGCTTCAGTGGATATTACTTTCGTGCGCATTTATATTATTTAAGTTTTCATAAGAAAATTAGTTAATGTCTCCTTAACTGTTTTTGCAAAACCAACTAACTATAATTATCATTAATTCAACATTATAAATTACCAACACCTAAATCGTGTAATGTTTTAACCTTCGCGTACAATATTGTTCATTAGTAAACCGTTATAAAAGAAAGAATGTGACGTGTAAACACAGAATAAAAAGATTTATCTATCGCATCATAATCAAAATTATCCACACTATCAGCAAGCCTTGTTACTTAGCAGAAGTAGATTCACCATTTATATGTCCAACAACATCACGCTTGTCTCTTATTTTGTAACAACGTAACATTTCCTCTATGTTGGCAACGTTTTAGTATTACACCAGGCATTAATTATAATAATGTTTGCAGCAAAAATTCCATTTACTGCTACATACATGTGAAGACAGCTAGTGCAGCATGTGACATACTTCCCTAGCCACCTCTAAATTGCCGACCCAAAAAAGTGCCTTTTTACGCCTCATTTGAGGGAGGGTGGGGGTGTGTGAGGAGGGAATACGTGCAGATAAGGAATTGAATGTATGACAAAGAAAAGAGTCATGAAATTTCTTTATGCGTATAGAAGACGTGAATGAGAATCTCTGTAGACCAACGCGCGCTCCTTAGTAGGAAAGGAGAAGGAGGGATAGGGTCGAGAAGGAATTCAAAGCATTCTCCAGAGTACAACCGCAAATAGGCACTAAACTATGCAATATGTAGCGATGCGATTGCGGAATGTCGCCATAGTACGTTCACATCGTTCAATGTCATATGATATATTGAATACATTGTTTTTTGACTCTTATGCGAAAAGCCTTTATAGTACTCATTTTTGAAGTCGTATGAGCTATTTCGGTTACTTTTAACATCTTTACACAACATTACGATATCAATAGATAATGTTGAACGAATTCCCGCATTGATTTCAACATAGACCAGTATTGAGTAGGTCGTCATAATTTACCTTATTTATTCGCCACACCCATCACTAATTGATTACTCGTGTGGTTTATATATCACAGGCAAACACGATCGCTCTAATTGCAGATAATGAGTGCGCCTTGCAGTCTTCACATTCTTTTGCTCCTAGGCATTAGTGCCGGACATCTACCACTTACACTGTCTAATAAAATACATAGTATAGCTCATACTTAATGTCAAAAGGGGTCGTATTAAGGCCACGGGTTTGTCCATAAGGCTTGACGACATTTTGCATTAAGGCGTTGATTAACTTGAGCATTCTTTTGTAAATGTGAATTCCAACCAATTAAAAAATAAACGACCGACCTTTTTGATTCTGTTTTGGGATTACCAGAGCTGTTTGAGGATATGGTGTGTAAGCAATGGGACTCGTCTCTGGTGCTATTAACAAAATACGTCCTTTAGATTTTACTGTGTAAGCTCCGATTGGTAAGTCACAAAATTTTAAAAGTTGAGGTACTCTCTTACCGCCAGGCTTATTGATGCGTGTTGCCTGCTTTCCTCTAGGTAAATCTCACACATC
Source organism: Acentria ephemerella (assembly GCA_943193645.1). Lineage (NCBI taxonomy): Eukaryota > Metazoa > Arthropoda > Insecta > Lepidoptera > Crambidae > Acentria > Acentria ephemerella. The sequence continues at coordinate 11,321,530 of OW971889.1, forward strand.
ATGAGTTATCTACAAGAGATGTCTTATAGAGATAAGTCTAGCCTTGCTCACCAATTCTAACATTGTTGTATACTGTAAATCTTAAGAGCAGTAAAGTGTATATGTCACCGGATTATCGTAAACACCGTTTGATGGTAATCTAATTTGTGAGTTTATGAACTATAAAAATATTTTGAATAGCAACAAACTATTGAGAATTTAGCGTAAAATTTTCCGATAGTTTATAATCTGACTGTAATCAGTGTTACTATATTAACTTTAAAAAACATATATAAACCTAAGATATCATAACTATAACTGTTAGTCAACATCGCATGCCGTGGCTGTCTGTAATTAAAAACTATACTTAATTTAATGTCTACGCTACAGTTAAATATTTTTGTTAGTATGTGTTTTTGTTGACTGCCCTTAAAATAAATAAATAAACTATTGATAACCGTTAAATTATAAATGTATCATACAAAGTTAAAATCATGTACCACCAATCAGTGCACACAGTGTATTTTATCGGATACCAACTTGATACTAATCCATAACATGACGATGAGCAATAGTTAGATGTTTAATCTAACGAAAAATAATGAGTGAAATTGTATTGTATTGTATAGCTGCTCATAATATATACATATATTGATATTTCATAATCTCACGAGTAAGATTATAATCTAATGGTGTTCTCATAATACGGACTGTTGTATATATGTAATGTCTCACAAGTCACTTTGTCGTATATAAGCTGCGAGGAGATCGGAGACAAAAAGCACAAAATCCGACAATTAATTTCAATATTTTAATGCAATAAAGACACAATAAAGAAAACACCAAAAATATCAACGCCACGACAGATATTCTTAAAGAGGTTGTAACAGTGACGTCTATGAGCCACTCTTGTATGACTAATATTCTCACACGACATGAGAAGTTCCGTTCTCTTACATTGTTGATCCTGTTCTTCTTTATTATTTCATATAGTACTATTTATCAATATTTAGCGGCTTGAGCAATAATTGAAACTAGGAAACAAAAATATTGAAATATACAATTTAAGAAATGTAGAAGTTAGCTAATATGCTAACACTAATGAAATACCGAATGATATATTGATTTTACATCAACTAAAATGTGTAGTCTTATTTGTGTTGCAAATGTTGGATCAGGTTTAGCTGCATCCTTATCTGCGTTTGACGGACGTTGGTAATTAGATATCGGTGGTAATGGCCAGAGGAGAGGATCATAAAAGTCTCGTATGTCGTTTGGTCACGCCTCTCAGGGATACCTTCGTACAGAACGCGAGGCGTTGTTTACACGATCGTTTCTTATGATTTGTTTATTCTCGTAGCCTAGCTTCTCTGGTGCATTAACTATGACTGTATATGCATCAAGTATAGTATATCTAAAATAGTGTTAGATAGCATGCAACAATGCTTGTGTTAGTAACTAATTCATAAACATGTCTAAATTGGCTTTATTTGCTGAATTTTCAATATTTGATATGAGATGAGGATGATAATTAATAAAAAAATATATCTTTTCAGTCAGCCGGTAGATACATGATACATCATGTTTTTAACCGACTTCAAAAAAGGGAAAGTTAAATTTTCCACTGTATGTATTTCTTTTTGGATTTATATTCTTAAATTTTTCTGTCAATTGTGGACCGAATTTAAAAAAATTTTTTTTTTCATCAAATAGAGCAGACTCGTGAGGTGGTTCCATTGTCACCTAATCAGGATCTGATGATGGGATCCCAGGGACATCTAATCCAATCGTCGATTTTACAGGTGCGTAAAAACAGACAAGCAAGTCGACAATACTCTGCTGAGTTGTTTCCAGACACAAACGCAAGTGAATCTCCAACTCTGAAAGTACTTTAAATTATATAAGTTCTTAAATTGAATTATTTTTGCCTTTGTAGCGTTTTGAAGTCGGTATTTTGTTTTGTTTTTAATTCAAAGTAACGACAGATACGTTCTTTAATTAACTAAATTCACTTCAGAACGATACAGCAGTAAAAAACTTATCTTTAAATATATTTTTTTATTAAAATCCTTAATATAAATTAATTAAATAATAATACAAAATACGTTTAATAAATGAGCTTTGTATAATTAATGTTTTTGTTGATAAATTTTATTTGATCTACATATCATATCATTAAATAAAACGGAAGAAATATAGTCGATTTGTCAGTTGAACACTCTATGTAATTAGGTACATATATTTATTAATGAAATTAAAATTCCGAAGCGACATATTTTAAGGAACATAATGACCAATTCATATTAAATTGGAGCACTTTATGGCGTGAGAGTCATTTGCATAAAACTTTCGCGTTGCTATTTTCCTAATTAAGGGGAGCTTTAAAGAATAGTGTTAATTAAAATGTATTTTACTCCAGATTAATTGGATATAATAATTGGGCACATACATTTTTGTGAGACTTTTAAATATATTTTTGACCTTCTGTGTAGTCGGTCAGGGATTATTGAACACTGTATTATTATTACAATCTGTACTTTTAGATATGTATGTTACCGTAAGGTAAGTCGCAGCCATCGCGTACGCCGCGTGAAATGAAAACCTCTCATTTTCTTCAGCATAACTAATCACACAAAACAGACTTGTCTGTAAAAACACCCTATAATTATCAAAACTACTTATACCTACTATATACTACAGAGCTAACTTAACGAGTTGTACTGTAATAACAGCTCTATTAGCAAAATAAAGTCTATTTTAAAATTTGGTATGATATTCGCGATGTGTCGTGTACATTACGATAAGGAGATTCCACCGTTACGCGGCAGTGATAAGGCATTTTATACAATGTCGTTACTGTAGTGTCGTCCTGTAGATGGAGTTGTTGTGTCGGCAGCGCTCCCATCCCGACATTGTTACGTTACGGAAACGCTACTTACTATTGTTATACATGGTGTTGGCTTGCTGCCGCCATTGGAGCGGCATCATTAGACCTTCCTGTTTTGAGATTGCATTGGATGGGAGCAACATCGTGTGTCAATCGAGAACACTTCCGATGTACCGTTCAATAATCGAATATTTACAATAACATAACAGACGTTACTGCGGTACATTTATACTTCAATTTGCTTTGTTGTGATCGGTATTTCCCTTTATTTGGTACCTTCTTTTCCTTTTCAAAAATACTGTGAAAAATATATACTTGTTAGCTTCTATGGTAAATTCCAATAAAACTTTCTTGAGAAGGATTTCTTCATGCCTTTTCAGTGAAATTGCATTTTTTAACTTAAAAAACAAAGCGATGTTCAGTTGGTGGCAGAGATTTTTATGAGACCGCCTGGCTAGTTAGCTACTACGAGATCACGTAAGTCTGCCACCGTAACAATAATGTTAACAGTAATGTTGTGTTCCAGCAGTAGGATGTAATAGCTAGTTCTTCATTGGTTGAGGTGTCCGGGTAAAGCTCTTGATAGCCGCCCGTTTTGTGGACTGTATAATGTGAGTAAGGAAACACGAGGCAAACGGTAAAACCAAGTATAATTAATATTAAAACAGAATAAATAAACAGATCAGCACACTTGACACTATCAATTTACGTCTATATTAAAGACAACGTCAAAAAACATAATAAAAATATAAAATATATAAAAAGGTTTATGGATGCCAGCCAGTCGCTAACAGCTCAGCTCGGCCCGGCTTCCATCATCGACCTTAAAATTACTTACCATCAGTTGAAGCCAAGAAGGCCAAAAGTTATCCCATTAAGGAAAAACACGCACAAGAAGTTTAGGTGCAATGCAGGTTTGTGGATGAAGAGAGAGGTTGCAGTAACAACCGGGTCAACCCGTCAACTTGTCTCTGATGCGTGCAGCTGTCACGTGCAGCAAATAAATCAAATAGAATATTTAACATATTTGAATTAAAGTCATCAATTTGAATTTATCTGAAATGGTAGTTTTAAATTTACAAAATAAATAAATGTATATAAGTCATGACGATAAATATTTATAAACATTGAACAAAGTTTTTTATCTTTATATATTTTAGTTTTTAAGCAGCCTGTATACAGTTGTGCGCTCGGTATTCCGCCGCCTTATGTTCACCGTATGTTAAGTATGGTTCACAAATTTTACACTAGCTTTGCTACTTGACTGCTTACGTACAAGGGTACGACATCTCCGATACCTTCTGCATTGAATAACCACTCTTGATACGTGTAGATAAAGTCTATCACAGCTCTTCCGTTTAATGAGCTGTCATCTGTACACCTTACTGCAAGCTATTGTGCGCGTATGCAAGATATCTTCTTTATATTGCGTTAAATAAGGTTCAATTCAGTTTGCCGGTCATTAGTAATTGTACAGTTGTGTTAGAAACTTGTCAACGTGACAAATTCGACGTACATGAGTGGGGTTTGAATGAAGGCTTTAAGTAGTTACCGTTCTTTCAAAGGTTCTTCCTTTGACTAAGGGTCGGCTGACTTGTTATGAATAGATGAGCATACAATAAATTAATATTTTTACGCTCACACTTATTAGACAGCGGAGATATATACATATTATATGCAATCAAATAAAGAAATATACATACAGCCATACGTCATGATAATTTATTAGTACTCATTATACACATAAGTGCCCCTGCCGGCATTCGAACCCGGCATCTCTGCCTATGTCTACGTACTATAAGGATACTACTCGAAAACACGATCGTCTTGTTTTGTTCGCTGATATGTCGTCTGATGCATTTTCAGAATATTTAAAAAAAGAACATATTAAGTAATGAGTGAACTGTCAACGGAAAACTAGATTTTTGCGATAAGATGAGACTCTTAAATAGACAACGTTGCTACAGTAGGTAAACTAAATTACCTAATTAAAATGAAGGCTTAAGCGTCTTACTCAGCCGTTCGTCTGTCTTTTTGTCGTCGGGTTGTAATGAACGAGTAGTACTGAAATTTAATTAAACTGTAGTTGGTGCACAACAGAATCGGGCCATTATTTTTAGTTAAAGGTTTTTTAAGACAATTGCTATTTTAAAAACTTATTTGACCACCCACCAGGCGAGCCCGCGAACTATTGAGTGACAGACCCAGCGCCAGCCACATTCACACGGTAACGTAAGTGTTTGGAACCAATTTATCAATATCCGACGTTCTGTCACGGAGTGTCCATTTCTGAAAACTGCTGCACATCGGTGCCTATACTTTTATACACCAATTTTAATAATACGAGGGCTCGTTATAGTATCCCAATTCCTTCAGGACACTTTAAAAAATAAAGACAGTCGTGTCAATTTTAAATGGAAATTGCTTCTAAAAGACACTCTTGTCTTGTCAAGTTATTTATATAAGTAGTGACGTCAATTACTACAAAGAAACTTATCCTACTGAAAGATTAACGCTATATGATGTGTTCTTGATTTGAGTTGATTAAGCACTTCTTTTGATGATGAAAATGTAACTTAATTCTGTATTGATATGGCAGTTACACCACTATATTAAGAGGATTCATCAAACAGGAGAAGATATTAGATATTAGACACTCACATTATACAAAAAATCGTTCACTCGCGCGGATCTGAATTCATACAAAATTTAACTACCACTTATTTATGTGACTAAAAATAGTTTTATTTAAATTAGTAATGACCAAGAAGGTTAAGTATGGCGCAAGGGAAAGCCAAATGCATAAATAACAGAGGCCATTTTGTTCGATCATACTTCGATTAGAAACTAAAGGAAATAAATCAATTTTTATTGAAATCATGGTCACTGTAAGCTACGGTTATCCGTTAATTAAAGACTCATTTACGACCGCTCGTTCGCAACATTCAATAAAGTATTCCTCTATGATGGACAGCCAATTAATTAATCAATGGACGATAGCCAGCCGCGTCGGGTTTGATATTTGAACTTGGGAACTGGGATAGTAGCAATATATTTACGAACTCTGGCCTTTGGTGGATTAGACAGGTACATATGGCGCCACATCAAATTTCGCAACTCTTTAGGGTTATGTTAAGTTAGTGATATCTTACCAATGTCCAACTTAAAAGAGCTTTCTACCTTTATCTGACTGGTAATGGTTCCAGCAAACCAAAGCTCAGAATTTACGTTCCTTTTTTTCTTGGTTCAAACAACATTAACATTTTATGAAATGTTATTATTTGTATATCATATAAGTATGATCAACAAATATCGTGTAATTCTAAATTGTTCCTTTAAATTATATTCCGCGTGCGTCGTCTCTACAATGAGTCAAGGTGATCCTGAATTAGACATATTTGAACAGAATGCTCACTTCGGTCGATCAAAGTAATTTAAATTATATATAGAATAAAAACTATTGCTAATTTTTAATTTAGATACGAGACACAAGTTTTTGGGATACAGTTTGATTTTTCATTAGAATCGTGTATATGTTTGCAACTTGTTAACAGTAAGCTGTAGTGCTTTTAAATAAAATTAAAATAAAACTATAATATCACGAGGTTAATTATAGTACTTAATGTAATTCAAATGATTTCTTCAACAACTGTATTCTCGTGCAACTTTAAAATATTCACGTACCGATGTAGAGGTTACAAATTACTAAGTAGTTTTCATTTTAATCTTGTGAATTTCATTTCTATCTAAGTAAATCGTAAAAGTTCCTTCAGCGCTCTTTGTTGCAGCATTGCTTTCCTTTGACAATGTTGACTGGAAACATCTCCGCTGTCTGCTGTCAAAATGTTGCCATGTAACGAAGCCATGAAAATGATTAGAGCCGAAGCAGTATTGTTAGTGTTGACATTTTAAATTGTCACGTACACTATCTTAATTTCAAACCATCATGATCGTGAGAAACTAAATAATCCACCGTAAAATGTGAATGTTTCGAATTACGCCAATAATTAAAATTTTAATCACAATATACCGAATCGCGGAACCAATCTACTGCGCGCCGTGTAGTGCTTCGTGCGCAGGCGCAGCCGACGTGGCGGACGGGCTACGGTCATTGTACACTACACTACACTACACCTTCGGTTGTTTACAACAAAACGCTGCAAGGGTGACTGAAGCTGTCTTATGAATATTTCCAATCAGTCTACTCCATGTAGTGTCTCATCGCGCTGTCATGTTCGATGGAAAAGGTGCAATGACTTATTCTCCTTAAGTCTTTAAGAATCAAATAAAGTCCTTACAATATCAACAAACACTGTTGTTGGGCGCGAGTCGAACCGTCACTTACTGTTTATACTATGAATTATGTTTTAGCAACCGTAGCTTTATATATTATAGAAACAGAATTATAATGTAACAACCTTTATAACTCGCCCTTGGGATGGACGGGGAAGGTAACATAGTCCAAATTTGTTGTTCATTTGTTGCCATGCGATCCCCGGGTGTATATTGCCGCTCAATAAATTAATTCAGTATCTTAATCTGTAGATGACGAGACTCGATTTTGGTCTCTCGGCTCCAAGATTTGGGTCTGTAAGTTTGTATCAACTTGTTGGTATGACTCAAATATGTCATGTCTTTATCTTATGCACAAAGGCTTGTTCCCAGCAGTAGGGCTTGTAGGCTCTTGATGTGATGAACCCTCGGTATTCATATACGACTCGCACTTGGCCGGTGTTGTTTTCCTGAGAATAGAAGACAAGAAATCAAGAAATTAAAATTACTGGATTTATTCTTCTCCAAATAATAAATCTTGTTATCGACAGGTTTCAAGACAACTTAATGATAATAGTAAATAAAAAATCACGCTCAGCGCTCGATAACAAAAAGATAGAAGTGTTTCACAATTGCAAAGATATCCTGCGCGCTATCTGCATCGGAATCACGTTTAAATACAGCGCGGAGATAGCGGCGGTTCATCGACATTATTGATCGGTCGATATCAATCGGTTAAACCGCAACTACTCTGTTCATGGATCACAGCTCGTTCACGTTTGACATTACGATCGTTAACCCGACAATTCATTTTCCTGTACACAATGTAATTAGATAAGCCAAGGACTAGGTGTGGCCAAGTTAAGTTAGGAGACGCGACGAAAAGTATTTAAATGATTCGATATAGAAAGCTTATCTTTCTAATGCTCAAAAAAACCTTCTCCGTCTTCCTCGTGTGTAAGCATTATTATACTTATCAATACGAAAAAAGATCGTTTCTATTTTATATTATTTCAATTTGGTAAGTAATGTCGACAAAATCTAACAGCTAAGTATTTGCATTTTGCAAATCGATAATAAATCTTAGAAAGTAATTCAAATAAATTACATATTTTTTTTGTATTTAAATTTGAAATATAAATTAGGTGTGTATTTCCAAAATTTTCTTAGTGTAAAAATTTTTCAAATAAATCACAATTTTGCTCGAGGCTAACTAAATTACTAACATAGAACCACTGCAATAGATAATTAGTAATCAATTGAGATATATGGACCTCATATTACCCACTAGTCCAAAAGTAGTAGTCAGAAAACAATTTTCCAGTCTCCAAAAGAACTATACTTAACTTTTAAAGTACGTAAGAAAATACAGACAGATCCCTATAATCCCTATAAAGATTATGAGCAGAAGGTCCGGTGTTCCACGGTATCCTTCACGTGCTATAGTATTTCAAGTCACGTTTTTTTTCTTCAATATCAGTAACTATATCTACGTAATTTGATCTTTGAGCTTGAAGAGTATAAGATAAAATTGTTAGCACTCACACATAGTCACACGGTTGTGGCTATGAAATATTTTTTAGTACATATTTACTAGTAATACATTCATACGAATTTTTGTATGTGGTATTACTGATTACTTGGAACTAGTATGGCACAAAGATGGTAGTATGATGGTACCTTAGACTGGCTAAACTATACTTTACTACGTAGAGTAAATCGTGGGCATTATCTTGTAAAACAAAACGTTTATTTTTATTAGTAACTAAAGAATTTAAATTTATTTTCTTATAAACACTTTTAATATTTAAGTTTTCCAGTTGTTTTAAGGAGTACTGTTAAATAGCATGAATGGGACAGATTAATCAATAATCAACGGCGAAGACGCTTGCATCTCATTCATCTCTGTTTACGAGCCGATCATAAATCATTATAGGTGGTGACGATAATATACTGATACGACTCAGGGTAGATACGATCTCAGCGCAGGCGCACCGCCCGGAGTGCGCTCAGACTACAGTGATCTTCAGTATTGATGAATATTCAAATTATTAATGTTAAATATTATAATAATAACAATTACAAAATGTAGATGCGGCTCCTTAATACAAGTTGATTTAAAAGAAATATACTTACAACCGCTCACAACCTTTACAAGTGAAATTTACGTAAACGTTACTTTGTATTTTTGATTAAATTTTTTCTGAAACAAAAACAACGTGTTTATTCAATGTTGTTGTTTTTTTATACAAAAAAAGCTTTCTTTTTAATTGAGATTGGGAATATTACGTGTTTATTTAATTAGCAGCTTAGCTTTTGTTAAAAACAGCAGATATTTTATACTATACTTATTAAACAATTTATAACGAAATTTAGTTTTGTGACTTTATTGCTGCACAAACGTCATATTATGCTTAAGCGCAGTAGGCAAAATTGAACCATGAAGCAGCACAATAGAGTTCTATAGACAAACGGAGTTTAAATTATATAAGGCAGTTACCCCCGTTAGATATTTGGATTTAACAATGGTACTCTTCGATGCCTAACCGAACTTTATGAATAAAATGAGTAAATATGGAATATTGATGATTGTTTTAGTGGCCATTTGGCGTTTTTAGTGATGCTGCTAAACTCTGTCTTTTTAAGCAGAGGAGCCGGATTCGTATCCTAATAGAAGCAGGTGTTTGTATGATGAGTACGAACATTTGTTCACGAGACATCATTTTTCCTATTAACTTGAAAATATAGTATTTATATTGTTATAATTTACTAGCTAATTACAATAGTAATATACTAGTATCTAGTATCCATAAAACAAGGTTTAATTATTCTTGATGTGGACTAGATAAAGATAATAGTTTTACATAAAAAACAACATAAAAAATATGAAAATTAAGAAACCACGAGTGAGAGTCATATATTTTTCCTAATTAGTCCATCTGACGGTTTGTAATAAAACTCAACATTTAAGATAAGATAAGATAAGATAAACTTAACTAACTTTACAGGGAAAATTTATTCCAGCCTGGCCTTAAACCTGGAACTCCTGGTGCACACAGCTCTCTTACTCCAACAATTGTCAAGACGTTATGTTACAAGCGAATGCTCTGACTTGACTCTAAGTAGGTTCCTTAGCGGAGTACAAGATTCGTGTTATATTTAATTGTATCGAATGTCAGGAGTGAGCCGCTTTGAGAGTATAGTATTCGCCGCCACGTGCAAAGAAGTACCATCTTTATCATGAACAATTTAAGCACAATTTCCAATGACTTACAATTGATATACAGGATAGACGAGTTGAATAGAAGCTTCACAACACAAGAGCCCCTCAATGGCGCAGATGTGCGCAAGCGCATGTGACAAGGAGCTGACAGTTAATTATATTGCGAAATCTTGAAAGGATGAACCTGCTGTTGGTACCAAATTTCAAAATACTTTTAGAATAACAGGCATTAGCTAATGCAGAATTTACACTTTGCCTTAGCCCCTATACCTTGCTCAATCAATAAGGGTCTATTAAGCTTGCCAACTTCGATATACGGGAAACCAACAATTAAATGCGGAAAACGGTTAAGAATAACGAGACCACAGGTAACAACAAGTATCGTAATTGTTATCAACTTTTAGAGATTACAAAGTAATGATGACTTAAGTTATTTTGAACACTAATCAACACTTAACTCAGTAATGTGTGCGCAATCAAAAAGACATTAGTTATCCTTTCTGAAATACTATTCTTACTTAATTTCAATGGAATTCTGGCTAATTTTACTATAATTCAGAATAATTGGAGTCTCACTCACATATTGCAGGCCGCATTATTTGAGCCGTGGTAACAGGACGTCCCGCGTCACAAGGGACAGTTGGCAACCCTGGTCTTACAGTTCTTTTAAAGGAAATAAAGATGTATCTAAAAAGCGTCGGTAGGTCAGTGCGTAAGGTCAAGTGCGTAAGGTGCGTCTTCCTTCAATGTGTTTTCAAATTTTAAATTCAAATGAACATTTATTCGATGCTTTTTCGGTAAAGGAAGACATCATGAGGAAACTTGCACACACCTGTCAAGAAATTCTTAGGTTGTGTGTGAAGTCGACCAACCCGCACTTGGCCAGGCAGCGTGGTTGACTGAGGTCTAATCACCCTAGTTTAAGGTAGGCTTGAGCCCCTCGGTGGGGACGTGTATGGGCTGTTGATGAAAGATGTATCAGCAAATAATTCCAAAATTAAATTACATTATGTTTGTGTGCGTTAATGAGGTTGAGTTAATTGATTACTGCGATGATATGCTCGCGCGGTGCTTAATAAAAATAGCGGTGGTGGGGTCTGAACACCATGAGAGAGATAAGCTAAATAAATCACGTTTTTACAAGTTGTTTGAGTAGCGTTTGGCAAATTAAGTTCATCACTAGATCCCTTCCGTGCCGTGACTATAGTCTCCTGGCATCTGTCTTGTATGATAAATTTCGTTTTCTACTTTGAATAATTTCTATCTCTATGTCAATGTCTATTACTATATATAATATTACATACATGTATTATAATAAAGTGGTTGGTCTAACAGGTGTGATTGATAAGCTTTGACTTACTTTATGATTTACCATGTTTGTAATATCTGTGGCTTACATATAAATGAATATAAATAATTTAGTGAACCGCAAATCAGTATTGACACGTTATTCCTTGGAACTGGAAATTTTTGATAAATCTAATTAAAGCTGTTTACCACAGAACACAGTGGAAATATTTCTAATTATGTCGTCGTAAAACGTAATAGAAGTGATATTAAGCGCTTTATTTCTTTTATTGTAACAGATAACAGCATTCATGATACAATTAACTTATATGGCAATAAATGTCATTAATTTTAATGTAAAATATTAACGCCAGATATAGTATATCACATCACTATAGTGTGAAAGTGATATAACTAATACTATGATAGTACATAAAGTATGCGTTACTTACGCTCATTATTTGCTACAATGGTAAAACAATTAATTCAAATATAAACTTTTCTGTTGGATTCACCTCTAAGGTGTACAGAAAAGACAATAATATAATTTAAATATTCAAATAGCTTAATAATAATATGAAACACGTAATCCAATCATCCAATGTCTTCTGTTTCCTTATTTGGGAGCCAATGTATATATTGTTGACAAGTGTGTGTTTATGCCTGTGTGGGTATGTGGGTACAGTAGCCGCTCACCATCAAGCAACCGGTTGTATGCAACTTGTTGTAAATAAAAACAAACAAAAACAGTTATCACGTTATTAAACACGATGTGAAATCGACTTCAGAAGATTAACACTAAGGTACTATGTCGCATTAACTAGCTATATATGCAGTAGTGGTTGTGACCATGCTAGTAAACGCAATAGTTGGTATTAAATGGTTCTTAAGTTTTAATCTACTTCCAACGCTGAACGTGCCTATAAAATTTTAAGATAACCTTAAAAGTATACTTTGTGTCGTATAAAATAAGAGATTTGAAAACGTCCACTATTGACGGAGAAATTCATGAATATTCTTTAAACAATATACATTAAAGCATGAACCACCTCTTTCTTTTGTAGTCGGTTAAAACGAAAGTTCCGCGTTAACTCACAATCGTCACGTAAAGCACTCGACACTAACAGTGTTTCGTCTCTTTCGAGTTTTGTGGTTACTGAATAGCACCCCAGAATATTGGTTCCACTTTCATGTCCAAAACTTAACAATAGGTAGCAGCGAAACAATACGTCTTTTGTAGGGTTTAATACCTGTAATAAGGCAGGTGTGGGCTCTCCTGGTCGTTGCCACCGGCATAACGCGTTCTACAGAACAGACATTAGCAAATGTGTTTCCTATTATGCGGGTCATAAACTAAAATAGTTACTTTACATAAAAAAGTGTAAGATCATTTAATCGACTTGGAAAAAAAGAAGTTATTAATTGAATATATTCTTATCAAGATGTTAGGCGAAAACGGTGAACAGTGAACGGTTTGACAATAACTAATTTAATATACTCAGTTTTGATTTGATGGCGATCTTCGGAGATAAAATACTGTACTCCCTCAGACTCCTCAACAAACAAAATCTGAGCTATAACAATGGTTGAGGAATCCGGGTGTAGTTGGCTTCCATCTTCGGCCCTACCTTCACATACCATCAGGTGACATGAACGACAATAGCTAACAGTATTGATTTTATTACAAATACTAGAGGAATCATGTTTTAGGAACTTTCAGTGCCAACTTTTATAAAACGATGAGATAGAGGCGTCAGGACTAATATAGTAATAATAAAAGATCTGTGACGTCACAGGTGTCCCCGCGCCCACCTGCGCGTGATTGACACTGATCCCTATAGGATTAGCATTGAACCAAACAATTTTTAGGGGATTTCATCTATCATTTTCTGCGGGCTTTAACAGCGTTATGGGTTTTCGACTGATATGGATAAACAGAGATTATTTGGTTTCACACTTGTGAAATTCATTAAAAATTGCAGTAATTTTAGATCTACGCTTAGGCTTTAGGTGATTAATCATTAAATAAAACTTGTCAAGCATTGTACGCCGTAGAGTTTAGACGCCATTACAAACCCTTTGTCTTCAGAATAGATCCGGCAAAAGTATACGTATGTATGCATTAAGTGCAGGCATGTTTAAGCATTGTGTGAGTTGTTATCAACTCACACGCTAGTTCGTGCGCGTCACTGCACTGTAACTACAAAGTTACAGTGTTCATGGAGAAAGTGAAAAAATAATTACGGTTCATTCTCTGAACGATCAAATCCATAAATTTGTCATGGATAGCGAGAAGTAAACCCATTTAAATTACATTATGTTCCGTCTGCACTACTCAGACGGTGATACTAACATATGCTCGCTCGAGCGAGTGTGGTGGTAGTGGTGGTGTGGTCTAGCCCTGTGTCCAATCTCATACCTCACCATCGCCATTTAGCAGATTTCTTTACCAGAGTCGAAAGAATCTCGTTACCTCTCGCGAAGAAAACGAAAGCTTACAAATTAGTTTTTATAACAGTGATGTGCTACTGGGAATTAAGTGCCGTAGATACGACTAATACAGAAATGAAGTTGCCAAACTTGCAAGTCTCTGTTATGGTTTGGTAACGACCGATGCATGTCATCGCACCCACCGCCGGTCCACACTTTCATTGTCTGTAATAGTATTTATATCAAAAAACTTCCTAAATTATCTAGCAAAATATACAGTTGAGAGCACAAACCGTCGGGGATAGTGCAAACCCGGGATATTTAAATAGGTATTTACCATTTGGTGAGTTAGCATTATCCAACGCTAGTTATGCGGTGGATTCGATCTATACCCGACAATATATCATTATTTTGTGTATATTGCTTAAAATTTAGGGAGTATATAAGAGTTCCTTGCACCCAAGGATCTCTGACACTATGAAGTGGTCTTATTTGGTTCTGAACTTAAGTAAGAATTACTTGTAAATTTACTTTTTAAGTATTGTAATTTATAGGTTATATATAATAAGACGGGCATGGCATATTCACCATAGTTAAAAGTCTTCAAAGTTAAAAAGAAATTCTCATCATTGCTATAAATATTAATGATATTAATAGTTCAATGGATTAGCCGTTTATTCAACTCGGCTTCATTTCAGTTCTCGTTCTTCGGACAACACTAATATCAAACTAATCATAGAGACTACCATGGTATGTTTCATGCTTCCATGAACGTCATTACAATGCAAATCGTTAAGTAAAGGTGTCATTTAAGTATGCCATGACGCGTCTCCATCTGGTACTGAGTTGTTTTCACTTATTAGCTCAGCTACAAATTACTTGTTGGTGGCACATTATTCTAACGGCAGCGACGTCATCAATCGAGATATTTTTAGATATCTGCCTTATTGCTTTTGTAATAATAGTTATTTATGAAATGACGTGTTATGCTTAATGTAAAAGGAGTTACACGTGCTATTATATCGACAATATTTTAATTTTATATTTATTTTCGTTCCTGAAAATAACTGTAACTTTAATCTATGCCTGATCTACAAACAGACATTATAGATATTCTATTGATGACCTGTCCCCGAGGTGTCTACTTCGAGGAACAGCGTTGAATAATCTATTTAAAATTCCTGATTCCTGACATTACGCAGCTTAAGCTTCAAAAGCAAAATCTTGTACAGTGAAAGTTAGTAAAATAGGGGACTTTTATAGAAATTCGTCATTTTTTGCTCAGAGAGCTTGCCATTTCTTTGACAAGATGTGTATGACGAGTGGGCTTGTAGCGACTGCGAGAATAGACGCTGTTGATAAAGACTATTTGTTACAAGGGTATACTGGTTTGATATGGGCTGACAGAATGAGAGGAAATACAACTGTTTAATATGCGTACACGTTTTACCAAGTAAATGCATACGTCAGACTATGATTAATTGATATAAAATGAAATCTATATATTGTAATACTGTAACGCACACGCCCAAAAACAGACGAAACAAAATTGTGGAAACATCAGTCGTCTGCATAAAGTAAATTTAACAACAGATTCAAATGAAGCATATTAATGTTTATTCTTTAGTGTGGGGTCGCTCGATGCCGTCCCGGTAAGTAGTTGCTTAATGTCACTTAATTGGCAATTCGAGCACAGAGTCACGGAGGCGAGCGCGGCCGTTAACGCTCACGGAGCGGATGCAAATCACTCTTATGTGTATCGAGATAAGAGTTATAGCGCAGTAAATGGGATGTTGTAAAGGTGATAACACACGTTGCAACTAAGTTTAAACAATTTTAGGGTTCCGTACCTCAAAAAGATAAACGGAACCCTTTTAGGACCACTGTGTTGTCCGTTCGTCTGTCTATTAAGATTCTTTATCTGGGGAACATGTGAAGGTATCGAGCCGAAAGTCTAAGTTAACGTAATAAAATATGCCGGAACCCTGAGTGGGCGAGACCGATTCGCACTTGTACAGTTTTTTCTTTTACCTAATAACAATATTTGAGACGCCCAAGATGTAGTTTTTTTTAAAGTTCACTTTATCTCATTATTAGTTTTACATTGAACCATAATTAATTAACCATAAGGTTTGTAGATATCGTATTTTTAAATTAGACCAATATAAAAGTGAGTATTCGGTACACCATTGGTCGTGTGGGACTATTCATGCTGACTGGACAACTTGTGTCTTAACTGGGGATTCCCCGTGTAAGGAACTAGTACAGCTACAGGTACAGTACAGGTAGCGATAGATGAGGCTCCGTGACCTTTACTAGACATAACTAGTATCCATAATACAGGGGAACCAAGTTATTATCAAAATTGAATGAAAAAAATTGCAAAGTGTAGCATCGTGTGTATCGAGCTTAGTGCCTTCGCGCCTAATGTCGGGCGTCACGAGCAGGCGACATCGTCCCCCCACAATGTTGATACACGACCGCCGCCGGGTGACGCGCGGGTAAACATGCTCGCGATTGATAGTCACTTTGTGGACTATGTATCCAACCTAAAAGAAAAACATCGCTGTAATAGGCAAATGACCCCGATTCTGTTTTATACTAACTTAAATAGAAAGGGAATGCAATCATTTTAATCCGACTAGAAAGGGACAGACGACCGTCGACGTCATTTGACATTTCTAAAATGGCGATTGCAACGTAATATAACCTGATTTTAGTTGTCACATAAAAAAGAGTATTATTATAAATGTAAAGTTATTAAAAGTCATACTGTCTCTTTCTGATTTAAGTAGATTGAAAATTACAATTTAAAACCAAATCTACAATTCAAACTTAAATTGAGTATAATTATTTTAATTTAATTGTTTCCTTGTCAGTACCTGGACCACAGAGCAATGGTACATGTATTGACAGTCTAAATTATTTGAGAACGTGTGTGTTAGTTTATGTGTGTGTAAGTGTGCCTATTAACCTCAACGTGGCTTCGCAGAACTGCTCCTTCATGTTATACCAGTTGTATATGACCGAGTCAGCATTTGTGACTATTACACGTAACATAACCCTTAATGTCGCAGGTGCTGATCGCTACCGAGAAGCAGGGCTCCCGGGGTCCGAGAAAACATCCACTCATGTTTTTCTCAGAGTTTACAATGTAGTATTAATCATACTACGACTATAAAGTTTCTCAAAATACAAATAATTGGATATTTAGTTTGCTAAGTTGTTTGGTAAGTTTTAAATATTTAGTCTAGAGTAAATAAATATTGCTAAAACGGAAGTTTACTGCAAACAATATTTTTGGAAGAACCGTAAGTTTGCGGAGTTGTTACAACTCTCCGGATATCCATCAATTATACAATGATGGCCAGAAGTGACGTCATCAAAACACTTCAACTTGGTCGCGTGGCACTTATGATAGAAATTATTTTTTCAATTTATCGGCCGTAAGTATTTTTAATTATATTTCTCAAATAATTTGAATAAGAAAATACGAAAGAATATTCTTTGGAATCTTTTTTTGAATTACAAAGCCAAACAGTTTCTTAATGTGTGCAGGAACATGTATTTTCACTTAAACGCAACAACTTTTCACTTAAATCCAGGCTATTTAACCGACTACAAAAATTAGCTATTCTTATGTTTACAATCACTGTTTTTATACAAACTGTCTTATGGGTGAGTCTGTCATTTAACTATAGTAGAAAAATGGTTGTTGTGAGTCTAATTCAGTTTCTAATGAACAGAATCGGTCCAGTCGTTTGAATTACAGCCTTTAAATGCGAATAAATAACGGACATTCGCTGCAACCGAACCATAAACGATATACAATGGTTTATTACACACATCTCTTTGCTACTACAATAATTGATAAATATTAATAAGTCCGCTATTACTACAGCTGAGTTGAGGGTGAGTGGGTTTGTTGATAATTGGGTGATGCGATCAGACAAGATCAGGAGAAAATATTCCCTGTCTAACCCTTGAGTTTTGATAAGCGCTCATCCATTATCCTCATCATATCAGACGAGAGTTGCTTGGATATGGCTTCGTCCGAGGATCTCCATATCGATCAGACCTGCGCTAACGACATCCAGTGGCTTAATCCATTTTTTCAGATCGTTGGTCAGAACATTTGATCTTGTTAATTTCGATTTTAACTGTTACAGGAATGATCCCTTTTTACCTACACAGCCTCAATTTAAAGTCTGCTGCATATAAGGACGAATTTTTTGTTATACTTTGAATAGACCTTATACAATCGTAATAAAAACTGTTTTGGTGTCTAACGGTTTGAATAGGTGTGTTGTTATCGGTACATCGATAAGGATACAAAAGCAATATCCGGCGTCCGCTCGCTCCGGATAGACGATCGCTTTGTACCAGACGTCTTTTTATCTGGAGGATTCTTGGACAGTTACATCGACTGATACTGTTGTTACCTTCTGGCTGAATTTATAATATTTTGCCATTATTATAGCAATAGGATTGAGCCGGCGCCATTTTGTGACGTCACAGAAGTAACTAGCTCTTCTTCAGTTTTATGAACAGTTATTTCGATCCTGTTTAGAGTTCGTAATTTTTTGTCAGCATGAAATTTAAAGTTCTGTCAATATAGTTGACTAAAAATAATAGTTGATACTAGGTGTGACTGAAGTTACTACGGTTATCATCATCAACAACTTATATACAACAATTGCTGGGCACAGGCCAGACATGAGAGAAACACACGAGACTTGATGCCATGACACCACCGCGCTGGTTCAATGCGACTAGTTGAAAGCGATGGCTGTAACCACGGGGCTTAACTTGCTTTTCGAAGCAAAGGGGTACAGGACCATCGGAGCAGGCACTGGACAGAACCTTTCTCATCCAGAGACCAACTATGGCGAAAGATGCTTTGTTTCGTTATCGTCATCAAAGTGCTTGAATCACTACACCAACGAGTTCTTCAGGTTATCACAAGAACATTAATTGTCACTCGACGGAAACAGTTAAACGTGACGATAAAATCAACAAAAGATATTAATCAAATTAAGAAAACACTGTAAAATAGCATCGTGTCGATAAACGATTTACCAGTTAACACAATATTGTAACAATATACTAACTCAGTGAAACTCTTTAACTACCGAGAAACACATATTGTAGATAATATTAGTTTACTTAACGAAGATAATTATATTTAACAACGAGCGGTTAGCAGTTATTTATAACGAACTCGCTGAACACTCGCTGTTGTTGACGAAAATAAAAAATCATAAAAAAGATAAACTCTCTCAAAACCTGTCGCAGTGGTCTACGTGAGATGTTCAAGAATTTTAAACAGAGTGACGTCAACTGCTAGTTTCTATAAATGACACTGTCAGTTTCATGCCACTTATTAGTTCTCAGTTAAATAAATACCAGGAGAATTCTTTAAAACTCCCCATGACATATAACATGATTGGGATCTTGGTTAGACGAGAAGCGTATGCCACACTTCTGTTGTCGCTGCTATTTGTTCCATTAACTGTAAACTCAGACGAATAACTCAAGCATTTTGTTGAAATTGCTCTGATCATACTTCATGAGGCACACATTATAAGAATATTCTATAAAACTTTATCTATATTATAAAGCTGAATAGTTTGTTTGTTTGGTTAAACGAGTTATTCTCAAGAAATAATGATTCAAATTGATAAATTCTTTTTGTGTCGGATAGTCCATTTATTGAGAAAGGCTATACGCTGTATAACATAACGCTAAACACAATAAAAGATGAACATCAACGATAAATGTTGCAAAAACGGGAATAAAATATTCCTTTTCAGAGCTTTTAATATGATCACAAGTTAGGACGGCCTACTTATAAGTCGCTACAAGAGATTAGAGAGACATTAACTAAATGTTTTGTTTACTTATGTACAAATGGCGACTTACAAAGTGGTTATGATAATATGAAACATGACTTAAATGTAACAGGAAACAGTCATGGGTGGCTTATATTAAACACCTGGACTGATAGGGACAAAGGCAGACTAGACGAAAGAATCAGGTTTCATGTTTTACAATAATGGCACTAAACACTGGTAGCTTTGAATAACGTCCGCAGATATAACGATATGCAATAAATTTTAATCTGTGAAGAACTGATACCAACGTTAAGGAATTTGGAGTTCGAACAATACATATATATATTTGTTTTAGTTTTAAAGCAAGTAAATCGATTCTTTTAAATTTTGAAGTAAACGTAGATACAGCGTTGTAACAATTTTTACTTAGTGAAATACGTTATATGGCAACTCACATCACCTCAATTGTATGACATTCTAATGATACGTTATTATAAAAACAGCAATGGCAATAATACCCAGATAAACCATCCTACCACATAGAAATTGCGTATTGTTCAAGCAGTTGATCATTGGCGAATAGATGACAGTGATCGACGTAACAGTCAGTCCCACTCAAATATAGTGCTCTATGTGTAATCGTCATCAATGTACAACAATAGCAACTCCTCAGAATGGAGTGACCGTCCCCAAGACACAGATGTTGACGCACGTGTGACATGCGCGGCTGACCTATATAGCTGACGAGCAGACGTCTCCACGTGATTGCTGAACAAACAGGACACAGAAGGTCATCTCAGTCCACACACCAGGACTCGATAATATTTCCCACGAGTGATATCTTGATAAGCGATTACGGGAACATACCCTCCTTCCTATAACATGGAATCTTTTAAAAGAAGCGTGCACTTACTCAACACGATATAATTTTGTCCGTCTATATTATACGTAAGAGAACCTATCCAGCATGTATACAATATCACAACCACAATACATATTATTTGTATATAGTGCGTTGGCGGGCTGGTGAGGAACGATTAGTGGTTGTAATATTTACCAGCGTTACTACTGTTTCTATAGTAGCTTTAGGCGGACCTCGTACGAGCGAGATGCGTGGAGCTATTATTTTCCTTACGCACCAAAAATTACGAAATGTATTTACATAAGCGGTCCTTCTGCTTCTTTCTATTTAGTCATGTTTGTGACGTACACATAATTATGCACACAAGCACTTATGTCTATAAGAGCTATATTCCCAGACGCGGTTTGATCTACGCTGGAGTAGCGACACAGAAAGACTCAAGTGCAGTCGTAAATATAACTACTATTTCAAGTGTATTCCCCTGTTTATTTATTTACTTCTCTATTAGACCGCATGCGATTTAAATAACGCTGCTGACGACGCTGGGAGCTCGGAGATGAAAGGAAATAAAACAAGCTATCAATAATAATGATTGAGTACAGTTTAGATTTGACAATTCTAACGAATCATATCGATTTATAGGATCGTATGTCTCTGTGGTAACAATATACCTTGTACAATATATAAAAAGTCTCACTGTAAGAAGATTGCAGCTGAATAACACGAGGTGCTTGGTAGTGTTATGTTGCAGTGATAAGGTCGCTAATGGGAGAGATGTTGTGTTAGCATTAGTGACTTATTACCAATAATTACGAATAGGCACGTTGACGACAAGAAAAACACAAAACTAAAAACCGCCTTCAGAACATTAAGAAGGGAAAATCATTCTGTTTAAGAAGATATCAAATTTAAAATTATTTCAAATAAATAATTGTAAAATAGATAACTTCTTCAATGCAATTATTTTTACCTTTTCAGTGTTTTGAAGTTGGTTTTTAGTTTGGTTTCAGAACCAGTTTTCACCATTTTGAGTGGTAAGTTTCTATGGTCAAAGTTAGATGGTTCCGTACGTTCCACCACCAGCGGACCGAAACACTTTGAACGACGGACAATACTAAGGGTCAATAAGTGCATATTATATTGAACAAACTAAACCGTAACTCCTAAACTCAAGGATGGATGACTCAAGGATGACTGCATAAAAAAAATCCAAATAGGTTCAGGCGATTCGAGTAATCGGAGAATAAACATATAAACAGATTATGACGAATTAAGAACCTTTTTTCGAAGTCAGTAAAAAACAACTAAGCTCTCTAAAATGTCAATTATTTTAAGGAAATCACGACCGTCAGCCAATCCCTAGGCAATAAATAAAGTTTCTAATTACGCGGAGTTCGTGTAACACGGTCTTGATAGGTGTGATTCATTCTATCGCGAGTCCTCATAATTGGTCGCTGTTAGACCACAGATTACCAAACACTGAGAACGTGCTCTGTTCCCTGGGGGTGTATTATGAACTCTAATATCCATTGAGTTTGTGGCGTACATCAAATTTGTTATACGATGAAGTTCATTAGCAGGGCGATAGAGATCACGATGTGTATGTAAATAATCAGTCAACATACTGAATACAAAAAGAGTTCATAATACACCCCTTGTCCAGAGCAACGCAAATAATGATCACAATAAATGGAGACTATAGAGAGTCCAACTCGGTATACGAAAAGTTCTCGTATTCCGTAATCCGGGTTGGACAAAGGACTTTGCTATTTTTATTTCTTTACTAGCTGTTGACCCGACTTCGCACACGTGGCTGTTTTTTTCATAAGCTGACAATTGTTTGGTCTACATCGGTGACCCTAGTTCTTCAAACATTAGTATTTCAAACAATCTAAAAACAAAAATGATATCTGGAATTAGAGTCCCTAGTACCCCACGTGAGCTTAATTATAAAATTTTCCCTTGATGGTAATGATGGTGGCTGATGGTAAGCAGTATTGCTGGCGTGGACTCACCATATGTGACATTAAGAACAGTTACTTATAAAAGGTCTAGGTATGAGATATCATTCCTCGAATATTCTCAGTCTATGTGAGGGAACACCTCAGACATGCGTGCGTCCACCAGGTGTCCGTGACGTGGCGGCGGAGGCGCCCCGCTGAGTTCCTTAATTACGACCACTAATGAACAGGGTTCTTCTCGTTCACTCGCCTTAAAATAATAGGCTAATACTTAATTATTAACAATTTAAGTAAAATTGTAAGTTGGTAAATAATTATTCCTTCACAGATGCTTAAGAGGATATTCTGTTGGATTTTTGCGTAATCTGTGATTGGCGCGGTGGAATATATCTATGCCAACATTTACCAGGGGAAGAGTTTGTTTGTTTAGTTGAACGCAATAATCTCACTGATACAAATCATATAATTCTTTGTGTATTCGATAGTTCATTTATCAAGGAAGGCTATAGGCTATATAACATCACGCTAAAAACATTTTGAACGGAACCACTCAATTAAGTTAACGTTTAAGGCCTATTCAAGCCTTCGTGATATGATCCATCATACTGAAAGTATACTTAAAAAACAAGTTCTTTTTATCCCTTTCTAACGATAAAGGATAAGGATAGTTAAAATTATAACATTGAAATATTTATAATATTTTATGTGATAGCTATGAGACACCAAAGATAAATTTTGTAGACAATAGGGAGATACTTCATCAACTATATATACGTGCCACTGTTGTGCTCAGGGCTTCCTATATGTGAGAAACACATGAGGAGTGTGGAGCAATGCGGGTTGACGGGTGAAAGTGATTACCGTTATAACCAAGGGGTTAGCAACCAAGTTGTTTAGACCATTTCCTTTTACGTTAAGTATTATAACCGTTATGAAAAAGAAAATCCACTGCAGCTTCACATATCGTGCCTTGTAACAGAATGAAGCCGGACAGGGAATAGTCAATAAAACCATCCCGCAGAGGCCAATCCAGAACGAATTAGACAGGCGAATGCCAAAATGAACCAGCAAAAAACTGAGATATATGATCTTAAACATCCACACAAGTTTCCATATATACAGTTAAGTAACCGCCACGTCTGGGATTGCCCAATTCGTTCTGGTCAATCTCTATCGGCACGTAGTGTGTCCGAAAGGCTGGCCTACTCGGGGGCGACCTGGTTCATTGCTGAACCTTGGTTAACTTCATGAAGGCAATGAAGTCACCGAAGGGATTTTGTTGTGGGACTAGGTGAGTTCTGTAAAGCTCGCCACTTAGGTATTTAAATAAATTGATGAACAATATTTTTTTTATTGATTCGATTGTCTACATATAACACTTAACTAATTATAATTTAAAAAAGAATATTCATTCTAAATAAGTCGATGTTTCTCAGAATCCAATGGTTACATTCATTCAATGTGATTTCAAATAACTGCTAATAAATGTGAGTCGCTTTTGCTTTTCAATTAACATCTTAAAAATATAAAAAATTCAATTTCCTTTTAAAAACGTTGTTATTAAGTCTGTCCAGCAGTAAAAACGAAATTAAATATTTTTTTCAATCAGCTCTTATTTAAAAGTTCAAACAGAATGTTTGACTTTTAATTAGTAAAAGTCAAACGTCTTTGAGCGGAGTAAAATATTGAGTAGACATGATGACGTAAAAAAGGATAAAGATTTAGATGGAAGCTCTCGGAAGTAGTATAAAAATTACGTTGTCATATTATGTTTTGCGGGAGATAAAAACGCCAGTCGATTTTATAACACGATATCGCTTGAGCATGCACTGCATTGTTTATAACTTAGTAAATAATTACAAATGGACAATCATTAAACTTGAATCTCGCAGCACATTTAATTTGTAACCAGGTGCGTCGTGCGTATCTAATAGTATAAACTTAACACGTCTTTAACATCTGAGCTAGTGGTCTGACAGCTAGCGACGCAGCTGCGCGTGCGCTCACATCCGATCGCATACCGCGCTCAGGGTCCTCTAACGTCAAGAATTTTAAGCGTGCATCTATTATACATGGCACAATTGAAAAAATATCACAACAGGCAAGCGGACGTTTTTTGCTGAATGTTATGAACGATTTACAATCTGAATAGGTTTTTTGGTTTTATCCATCTTTGAATGCCTACTTACATGGAAATCAATTACAATTTACAAGTAAACCGTCTTCTCAATACCAGCAGCTTCGTTACTCATTTGGCACCAGCTGTCAAATTAAAATCTAGACCATAGGTTCTTTGCCTTCCATTTATAAAGAGAGAATAGGTTACTTCTGGGTAGACTAAAACCTTAGCAAGCTACTGTCAATGCAATGATTTAGGGTCATTGGGAAACATAACTTGGACGTCATGATTCATGATAGTCGACCAGACCAGAACCAGTCTTTTCTAAGTTCAATTGAATCGAAACTTTATGTAGTGTCTGCGTCTGTACTAATCTCATGAAACATCATCATTATCTTCGTCTTATCAGCCTGTTGCTGTCTGACGTGGATAATCTTCCACGTTCCAAGAACTACACTAAATAGGATACTTTTCAGTTTATTCATTATTATCATTATAAGGTTTATATCAAATACTAGCAGCAAGCCCCGGCTGCGCCTAGGGTATGTATATAAACCTAAACCTTCCTCAAGAATACTTCCATCGTATGTGACACGATGGATCCGTGTCCAAGAATACCTCCATGAAAATCTGTGCAATACTTTATGAGTTTATTACGAACAGACAGACAGACAAACGCGGCGGGGGACTTCGTTTTATATTAAGTAGACTTTTTGAAGAAATCGTGCGAAAAGTTTTTCCCGTCTGAGTGGGAGGGATTTTCAATATTTTGACGTAACCCTTGAATATTTCTTTTGTCTTTTTTGCTATATGTACTTACACCAGCAGTCAACCATTTGATAAAATCAATTATTATATAGTACCGTTATTATTTCCACCCACCGCAACAGGAAATTTCGTCCAAATTATGGCGGGCATATACTATTGTTTATTAAGGTCCAATATCGTCTAACAATCGTAATATTCCACTTTGACACTATTATAATATTTATCTGTTTTAGTTGTTATGATATTAACTCTTTTTATCGCATTGATTGTGAGAATAAATTTTATATTTTCAATAAAATACAGACAGTTTTTCGCATAGTTTTAACTAAGGATTAAAACCGATTCAATGCTACCTTTTAACAATATGGTTAGACAATTCAGTTTATTATTATAATTCAACATAAAACTTATTCTGAAGAGAAAACATCTAGTAATCATAACACAAACAGTTTTTACAAGAACAGTACGTTAGGCGTAATACAGTTAATAAATACAGAATAATTATTACGGGAAAATGACAAGATCTTAAATTTGGGTCAAACTCGTAATCATGTTAAAAACTTTATAATATAAATACAATAATAGTGTGATAATATCTATATCGTAATGTTAACATCGCATCCTAGTTCATAAATAAACTGATAGACAAGGCAAATGATGTTATTATCAGATGTAGCGAACGGGTCTATCGGTCGGTTCGCACGGGGTCTGCGCCTGCGCACGTCGCTATATGGCCTTAATAAGTGCTCAATTACAGCACACAATACGCGAGCAAGAACCAATCTGGCCGTGTAGGCACTTTTGAATCAATGCTGGTAACACTGCCCCGTTGTAAGATACTTGTTTTGTTATACATTAAAATACAATTGGCTGGCCTCCATCAATGACAAAAACTCACCGAGGATTCATGCTATTTTGAAAAACCTATTTTATTAATAGTGAAAGTATGAACAAATAATAGAATTGCTGAAGAATTTGCTGTTCTGTTTGTGATGATAATGTGCCAACGATTCAAGTACTTTGATTTAATGCAACACGGACGACTCAATAAGCTTTCGTGATGGCCATCTGAATTAAAAATAGATAATTTTCCTGTAAAATCAACGCATTAAACATTAACATCACTTGCTTTGGGTATATTTTTATCTTTTCTAAATGATTAGTTCATCAACAATCATTCAACCCGTTCAAACAGAAAATACACAACAACCCGCTTCTCTTTATTAATGATTGATTTCGCACGTTCCCACGTTTTTCCTGTTCTGAATAGAGAACACGCTTTAACATGTTTGGACCACATTGTGCCTACATTGTGTTCTGAGATAATTTTATTAACGCACCAGCACCTCGTAATTAACCACCCGTTGTTAGTTTTTAATTATTGCTCTTGCAATATAGAATTTATGGTCTTTATCTTACGTATAGATATTAATAAAAGCAATTTGCTTTACGTCGTGTCATAGCGCAGATGCGTCTGAAGTGTATAGTACACGAAGCCAATGTTATGAAATACTACGAGTATGAAAAACTATTAAAAATTTGGAATGCATACATCCCGATTCATATCTGCATACATATGCGTTCTCCTTTAGTCAGTCAGTACTGCTGAGTGTCGTGATATCCTAGATCACTAGGATCTTCTTTGACGTCGCAACTTTGTTACGTAATTACTATATATCTTCGTCGAACTATCCATCTTCGCACTATTTCTTTCCTGTCGACCTTTTCAAGATTATTAATACACAAATGGAAATACTTTTTCGTTCTGTTTATGATGGTGCTATTTATATACAATAAAGTGCTAAATAAATAATATAAAAGTGTTACATCATATTGAAGTACTGTGTTTTTGTCAGCAGTAAAGTACCAGTTGCCTTGTGGAATGGAAATGAATCCCCTCAAGCGCAACAGCAGTACTGTTTTAATAAATACAAATCTAATGTTTATAAAGTTCTCTTGACATACGAAAGAGTATAGTTAGACGTTGTTATTTGGAAGAATCTCTTTTGTATTCCAACATCTGTCAGAATTCGTGACATCTTTACAAATGATATTTGTTATTCCTAAAATCAGAAATCATGACCGCCGCTGATACCCTGCAAATAACAATTTGAATGGTTTCACAGTGGTTCATGATTTACTTGCACTAAAGTGTCGTGTCACCGTTTAATGAAAAGAAATAAGCTTTTCAACTCGCCTCTTAAAGCTTCTATAAATAATACGTAGCGAATTTATTCTTAAAACATGCTCATATTTAGAAAAATAAGTACATACAATGACTAATTTACTAAACAAGTAACATTACCTAGATAACAAGCGTTTCCTGGCACTAATTAAAAACCTAACTCTGTTGTTAGCATCTGTCTGTCTCTACAACTCCCCCTCACCCCTCCCTGAGGGTCATGTTATTATCACAAACTTTCCCCAAAAATGACTTGACAAGCACGTCATATTATACCTTATATGGCAGCGAGTTCTTACTCGTAGATGCTAATTAAATTATCAAAAGCCAACGTCGACCTGTTCAAATAGATATTGTCAACTTCCACGACACTAAGCAGGCGACCAATGAGTGATACAACAGACACGACCTCATTGATTATATTCAAATTTGATTTAATATTATGTGTGTACTCAATTGGAGACGTTAGGTCAGGTGAAGCTTGTCAACGTTAATTTATTATTTATTTACAAGTATTGTTAAATAATTAAAGACGCCATTATAAAAAACAGCACTGGGTTGCGCTACATAATCGTCTTCCTCAACTCATTTCCTGCTCAGCATTTTCTACTTCGATGCACTCCATTTCTTATGATCTTGAATTTTTTTTAGTTTAAGTCAATTCCACCTACTCGGATGTTATCATCACTTTGGTAAATTTTAAAGGTAAACTCGGGGAATTAAAAAACAAGAACTAATAGGTGCTTATATTGTTGCACTAGAAAGTAAAGTTACAAGAGATGCCATGTCACGCTCCGGAATAACGAATCATTTTCTAACAACACTGTACGATGCTTTACACACAGTGAGAGGATCATGCCCATCATTTTACATTAAGGACAGATCTCACAACGCTAGCAACATTTTTCAAATGATCTAATAGTATCTTGAGAGGAATAATTTGAACGTGGACGTGAGTGACGCGCCTTGGAACCTCTAATTTCAAGTTTACTAACTCAGCGTTGCTGAGTAAGGCTTCATCTGCATTCGTTTTGTGCAATCAACCGCCTTTGATAGTTATCTATACAATTTAGTATCCTAATAAAAAATCCCTTTCATATAAATGATCCTTGAAATTAATATGTAAGTATCTTTAGTTATTTTTTCACGTGTACCAACATAGCTATCAAATCGTTTTTATACGTAAAAAACATCACGAGCTTATTTATTTATCACGACCTTCATTTACGCTTGTTATTCTGGGCTGATGGCATGACCATGCAATTATTACATTTTTAAACATAATACCTATAAAATAATTATAGGAATTATTTTAAACCACTTTTAAATTATAAATCTAAATTGATGTTGAATTAGTCTATTGTAAGTATCAAATAGAAATGTGAAGCCATTTGTCTTTTGATGAACACTTACTATGTAATAGCTTACCAACGCTTGCACAGCTTCAATGATAGTTTTTAACATACATACTTAATATTATCAATTTGTTACACGACCGTCGAGAGCCGCGGGCAGACAGCCTGTAATTATTTTAGTTTCCGATCATACAAGGCTTCAGAGTCGGGGGAAATTGACAGCTCTCGGTGGAATTGTTTGTAGGACAGCTTTCTCACAATGGGAGGGTCCCCCCATGACCTCGACTAGTCGCATTTCCCGAGATCTGACACGCTATCGCTACCAATTCGATCTTAATGCACAACCTCGAAATGTAGCATTCCGAGGCTGGATTTTTTTTCTTTCTGTCCAGTCTCGGAGCCAGAGCGTAAGCTTGTCAAAATCAATTAATAGCCCGAAGAGTACCTGACGTTCCCACAAAAAGTCAGAGATAATGAGCGCTAGTATTAATTGGGTCGAGGCGCTGTCACGCTGAGTAATCTTTTTTGTAGATGCAAAAACGCGTCGAATATCGATCGAGTTGTGGCAACTGGCGCGGAACCACTGTGACGCTCCGGTTGGGGGTCCGCAGGCTGAGCCTGTCTGCTCATCCCCCTTCATCCATCTGGAAAAGGTTTCTTTTGAAGCTCGAGATGTGCCGTACTAAAGCGTGAAATAGGGCTACGTTTTTTTTCAATCAAATTCTGTTTAGCATATATTATTACATGTATGCTGAAAGCCGATCTTTGTACGAGGAACATCACGATAAGTGTTATGAAATAGACATTAAATTATTAATCTTAGACTGAATTATAAAGACATTAAATCTCGCTCAAATAAAACCTATAGAGCAATTTAATATCTACTAGATTTTGCCAAATACTACAATTATTAGATAGGAATGTCGAATTTTTTTTTTGCCTAAATTAAGAAGGTATTACTTTTTTCACAGTGATACTCGTTAAAGGTAGGTACGATTTAAAATCTAATCTATTATATTCAGATACATACTATAATATATATCTTCATTGTAAATCAACCAATTCAAAAGAGAAATACATAGGCAACAGTTAACCAGTTTTGTACAGTATTTCAAAAAAGTACAGTAAAATAGTAAGTATAAACAATCATCTACAATAAAATGTACTCAATTATTGTCGGAATATAACTGAAGAAGATATACTAGTGCAACGTAGCTATAGGTAACGGAGGTTTTTTCAATCGTCCGAAGCAAAGGTATTTCAGATTCGCTTGTGTAAAGGTTCCTGTCTCCAACACAAAGGGATCTAAACGAGATTCCAACGAAG
The DNA here is from genome assembly GCA_943193645.1 of Acentria ephemerella. NCBI lineage: Eukaryota > Metazoa > Arthropoda > Insecta > Lepidoptera > Crambidae > Acentria > Acentria ephemerella. The sequence continues at coordinate 11,352,015 of OW971889.1, forward strand.
GAGAATGAATGAGCGCCACTCTTTGATCGCCGCATTGTTGCAACGGTAAGCGGCTAAATCGTGACATTATCTGAGCCTCTAGATCATTTGAACAGTCAGCGGCTCGAGACATCGCTGCTATCTACTTACACATTTATTTATAAATTATGGTGGACTAATACAAATGTATTTCATTTCTAATACATTTGTATTTCATTTCATTTTACATGTAGCTGTTTTCGATCTTATTTGATGTTCTTGTTTAAATATAACTTCGTTTTCTTCTAAGACCACTTTAAATTGATTGTATAAACATTTATCTCATTTCGCATTTGTTACCGAGTAAATTTCACAGATACCTTCTTGCGTTAAATTAAAATAGTCCGCACTAAAACCACTCGTGGAATTAATTGGAATCCACTCCGGTGTCTTTTGTTAGAGCGTCTGCTACAGCGCTAGTAGATAAAACCGCGTTTTTTCTCTCTTTTTATCAATGGGTATAGTCAATAGAGAAAATTTGTACACTTTATGAATGTAAAGTTATTATCGTTGAAAACTTCAGTAATGACAATACTGGCTTAAAGTAGATTATCATTAAATTATTAAAGATATAAGACCATAAAGGCTTTGGTAGTTAAAATCATATCTAATGTAGGTGTTAAGATCATTAGTCCAGCCAGACCCCAGCTTTACGTCGAACTGTCATTATTCTATAAAATACGCTCCTAAAACGGTAATTAAAGGCCACGTAAGTCGGAACTGCTAATGGGCCGGCGTATAATCACCGCTGATGAGCGCCGTCTCGTTTTTGTGCGAGGCCCGACAAAAACCTGCGTTATAAGCCCGCCTCCGAATGGGGACCCGGATTACCCGCAGGTTTTACTGCTCGCGTCTGTGTACCCTTCCATGAATAAAGATAGATATGTTCAATAATCTTCAAAGAGACATGAAGGTATTAAAGTATAGTAAGTAGAGTACATAAATCTAAATGTAATACAAACATATAACTTCTATGAAAATTAATTCGATATTAAGTATTAAATATCCATTACTTTGAGAAAGATATAGTTTCACGTAACTGCAAATGATATATCAATAAATTGTATCGAGGTATCTCCATTTTGTTATTAATATCAGGCTCGGAGAGTATCGCAGTCTGTCTAGTATCACTGATTGTATCCAGGCCCACGCCTCACACTTTATTGAACCTTTCTATAAAATAAACATTACCCTCGTCTCATTTGTTATAATTTTCAAACAATGGATGTATCTTTTGTTTCTTATCTCTTAACCTATATAGATAGGCAATTTAATTTAGATTTATCTATAAATCTCTTATTGGAAGTTAGATATCTTAATCTACGGTTAGTTAGTCGATTGGTCACTTTGTACAAACTACATTTTGAATGTTGTTTACTCAGCAAGTATCTCTGTTCGCGGTACTATGACAGATTTACGAAGCCGCTACAAGCAACATGCATACATGGGCGCAGGTTACATTGATTGATTCAAACGACTATAAAAATGGTGTGACAATGACGGATCGTGTCGGTGACACGGATACTGCGGTAACAGAGGCGAATTCAGCTTGGCAGTGTTTGTACGGAGTTTAGAGCCGCCAGGGCTTATCGCGCATCCCACGGACGGCTCACTGTCGAAGGTTTATCTAACAAATCCTAGCGACAGCGGCCCGGCTGCTTGATTATAATTTACGAACCAATCTACCATCTAGAATTCTCTAGACTGTTACATAATTTATTTATCATTATAAAGTTATTTTATTCATGGCGAAAGTCACAATAGCGGTACTGGAATTGGAAAAGCAATTGGCTGGGAGTGCCGTGGTAGCCATCCTGTTCTGCCTGAGGCATTTTTCCAATAGTGGTTTGATGGATATGAAAAGACTGTTACAATATAAGACTAGAGAATTTTGACTATTTAGATGTCATCGTTAATGGAATAATTTAGGGATTTAATGCAAGTGAATGAAGTCAGTTATACAAAAGTAACCAACTAGATCTGAAATCGTGTTTGGATGTAATGAAGCGAGAAAGGTTAATTAATTTTTAATGTAGTTAACGTTCGTAAGTGTGACCGTTAATCTGTAAGAACAAAACCGGCTATGGTGACCGCTACAACTGAAAGAAATGACATGACACATACATGATCCAATCAATATATATCTTTAATATATAGATACATTCACTGTTACACTGATAGATATAGAGGCTGTTTCCGTTATATGTACTTATCTTAGACAATACTTGTTATCGATAAAAATGAACAATTTGACAAATTTTTTGTGTCCATATATATTTTTCCACATTTCCATTTAGATAGCTGTGTTGTTACAAGACATCTCGTCTCACGAAGGATATATACTTTAATTTCATATAGAGTTAAATATAATATGAGTGACCAAAATAAAATATAAAACTTAATACTTTAAAATATTACTTTGAAAGTCATATTCAATTTAACTAGAGAGCTGCAGATATAAATTTGATTTCAACTTTCTTACTTGGAGAACGTAAAAGCTTTAAAAATACACGCCGCATGCCATCTTACTGAAACAGATATCTTTCCCAAACAATGATGATAAGATTCTGTGCCTATGTTGAGCTGGCATGTCTTTAATGAGGAAAAGAATGGTAAAGCTTCAAAAGTAAAAGCTAATTTAGTTGGTGTAAAATCAAAAGGCAATGCTCGTCCCTCAGCAAAAACTACAGGCGTCTGTATACCGTCCAATGTGAGGTCAGCTACAAATTTTGGTAGACGTATACCAGCGGTAGTGTATGTGTTATTTCGACATCAGTAATACTCGCAGCCCCAAGATCGTCTACAACAGACCTGAGTTCGATGCAATCTCGTATTGATGTTCCGTTCCCCGCGGCGTGCAAGGCCGCTCCCCGGGGAGATAGCCCCGATAACGGCTCTACAAAGTCCACAAGCTATATGACATTATGTAGGATCGTAGATTTATTTTGTCTGATAGCTTTTAGCCCGTGTTGGGCACGCTATCCGCTTGCGCTTGCTTTGTTTCGTTATCGGCAAATACGTATCTACCGTTTTCTTAAATGGGACTCCAAATGGCACAAATGATGCCAAAAATCCTTAATATTTAAGCTTTACGCAATTACCACTGCCGAGAATAAACTCAGTGTGGAAAACATGGTTTTTATTAGCTCATTCCAAAAAGTTTTCATGCAGCAACTAAACATGACCAATAACCACACTTTACTTTAAGTCTAAAATGCGATGGCAGCGTGAAACATCCTGTCCTACTAGCATTTATATATAAATGCTAGTAGGAAAATGTGTAATGTGTAATGCTAATAGCTTATAAGCTACCTCTTCATGCCTCTCAATTACCTTTTCTTGACTTCTAGCGTCGTGTATAATTCAACCATAACACTTATATAAATTAATTGCTGCTCTCCAATTTACATTGATTTAACATAGCTTTCAATATTTAATGTTACATTGATACCCACATGCTTTCACGTTTCTAGTTATTTTTTTCATACTTACCTATATCAGTTTCGTTGATTAATCTCCATCTACATCATAAAAGATTTATCTGCTTCCTTGTCCAGTAAATATGGCAGTTGGCCTGTGCAATTACGACGTAAAAAGTTGAACAATTCAGCATGTTGCTAAGTAGGCTGCGAAGGCTTCTCCGAAGGCACGCCCATTCAAGCTCGACTGCAGAGACAGGTCTCAGTTGGTGACATGACAATAAATTAACATCCTCCAGGGAAAAGAAAAGTAAATGACATATCTAACCATAGAACTTTAACTAGTTAATTTATTGAACACTTTAAATTGGAAAAAAAAGTTTTGAAGACATTAAATAGGACTCAGTGGTATGCTGTTTCATCACATCACATACTGACTGTATCTCCAATTAGTTCAGGGCCTACATCTAGTTTTGCTCCACATTGAACTTTAATCAAGAGTATATACACGCTCCGGTTCATAATTCAATTCAATTGCAAGGTATAAGGAGAAAATAAGGAAGTTAACGAATATTTGTAGCTTCAAAAGGGGAATAACCTAAAAACTGTGATGTGGATATGATAAATGCGCAAACACTAGAATACAAATTGTTCTTGTGAACTGAAGATTAAATTCTTAAATAAATACACATTTGAATCCTACGTTTATATTAATTTGCATTTCTATTTCTAGTTGCGATAAAGATCCTAAGGTTTCGAAATGTTCAAAGCTGTTCATGTCGCGAACTTCGACGTAATAAATATTATATATTAAACAAATATTGCTACAGCAGCCGTAAGCCGCGGCCCCTGGCTTCAAACAATCATTATTTGTAGATGATTTGAGTCGTCGAGATGTTAATGAAGCCCAAACACGCAGTCCCGTCCCGTCCTTAGCGATTGTGTCAATTGGTTTCTGGGCGAGCCTTAGTTGATTATTGTATTTTCTACAAAATCTTTTACTACACTTGATTGAACTAACAGTGCTAAAAGGTTTACTTAACAACATTATTATTTACTTTGACAATTAGAGGCACATATTTATTACGAACAAAACATCGAAACGTGATTTGTGTTATTATTAAATTGAACGTTGATTTCTTTGAGAATGTTTTGAATGATTAAGAAACTTTTGGATTGGTTTGCCAGGAAATTATGCAGTTGCTGCGCCTCTATCAGACAGTTTATTTTCTGAAATAATATCGCTCCTTCTTCGACCATTATTGTAGCCATTTTTAATCTAATGTGATTTATGAAAAATGCTATCAAAAACTTACTACCTACGTCGTAATCAACTAAGTTTCATCATGCCAGTATATAAGGCTTTATTGATCTAATATATTTTACAAAGTTAATCACATTTTCACAATATATAAATAATGAGTCAGAGACAGCGTTATTTCCTAGAAAAAGAATACACAGTCACGACAAATAAAAGCTCCCTTGTTATTTATAGAAAAAAAACGCCATTAATTTCTTTGCTTTGACAAAGGCTTCACTCGTGGAGCTACTTGATAGAAATGTATTGTTCAACAAAATGGCGTGAATAAAATTTGAGCTTATTGTAACTTTTTTCACATAACCTCCCTACAGCCCTCGCTCTCTGCAGGGTGCGTGACGCTGACGAGGGACTGGTCTCGTGTATAATTGCAAATTTAATCGTCCATGAAAACAACGATTTAGCGCGATACGAGCGAGTCCTTTTAAACTGTCGCCGATATCATCAGAGGCCGGTTGAATGGGAGCTAGGGCTGGCTTATTACTTTATCCTCAATTCATTGTTTGCCTAATTGGACATTAGGATAATGGCGTCGTTGTGTGTGTCCGTGTGTGTGTTCGTGTGTGTCCGTGCTGTAAAAAAGGTGGTGTTGCATAGCACACACATATTACCTTTCTTATTTGGTCCAAATTTATAGCAACCAAGCAAATTAAAGTAATTAATTAGTATAATATAGTTATTATTACTTATTATTTCCATCCACGACGAAGTAGCTTTTGGTGTTCATCTCACCTGATAGTAAGTGAGCGAGATACCCCTAGATACATCAACCACAGAGAAACTGGCAAAGATATGACAAAGATGGGCACATTTGCTAGCTCTTTGTAAATTTCATTTTGAATTTTTATTACTAGTTGTAGATTATGTTACCGATTAGTTATTTTGATCTGATTGTATTGCATTTTCTGAACTGGAATACACTTGGCTGTGCAAGAACAAATAATCCGATGAGAAGATTGGAAATTCCTCGTATATCCATAACAAACTATTAGATATCTCTTTATAATATAGCCTGTCTGTGTTTGTAGATTGAGGAACTGACAATTTTCATAAGCAACTTCTTCGTAAAAACTTTAAATCACAGGAACTAAGTGTTCAAGTCTTTAAGTATCAAATATTCAAGATATTCAAATGCGCCGAACTCACGAATAACATCAGAAGGAAAATTAATCCGAAGCTTGTTGAGCAATAGATTCGTCAAAGAAATTAATGATGTTTACACCCAGTTGTGCTCGCGATCCTCGTTTCGTAGTAATTCGGGGTGAGTGTCGGAATGTCGGCGGCAGTGGGCGCAATTAATGGGGCCCTGGGATCGGGATAAACACGGCTACGATTAATCTGTCTCGCGATTCCGGGATTGGACGCCGCGGCTTAATGAGCGCCAATAACTTTGCCCAAATAAATAAGTGCACTTAGGACGGCTTACGAGTCCTATTTGGCTTCGGCTTCAGTGTTTTAAAGTTTTATGGGATGTTTTGACTGGAGCGATGTGCCAAGCCGCTTTGACTCAACAGTCCAAGATAAAACTAGACTTTATGTACTGTACCTATTCGCCAATTTCGCATTGAATTTATCGGCCCTTATTTTTCTTATATACGTATTATCAGATAGATAGCATCTGATAATACGTACATAACAGTAAGTAATAGGGCTGGTTTATTTTACTAATGATAGCTAAAGCGATCACTTAATTTGATATTCATTGATTATTATCGCAACGGCCAACAGGCCAGCGATGTATTTATTAGTTTTAGCCAAATTTAAAAGTTGAGGTTAGTCTTACATAATATGCCAACTGATTTCTAATCATAAGTTTGGCTTTTACTTGGTTCTGTAACATTTTGTCACAGCCTCATCAATATTCTCAAATCAGTCAATTGCCTAGAATAGTTAATATTTTTGTTTATATTTTTCATTAAAACGAAAATATCTGAACTGGTAACCATCGTGTACTACAGTGTTGGTTATGATTCAAACTCAACTACCGCTTTTACCGTTTTAATTTATAGAAGGGAGATTAATCACTTACTCTGTTAAGAAATTATTAAAACCTGTAGGCGGGTTTTGTTTTGATTCAACCACATTTTTTAATGAATAGGCAATTTAAGTACGGTTTGTTGTATTATTTCTATTTAATATTTAAGATAAGATTTCTTTATTTGCCAGAATATTGTGTTTACAACAGATCGATTACATATTAGCAGTTCAATATTCAGCGTACATGTAGGCGTGCATTTATAATTGTAACAATTTAAATATATTTTAATTAATTTTTAGGTATAATTACAATAATACTATATTAATTGTAAATCCAAACAATATTTAGAATATAAGATAATAAATAATATTATACAATATTAGTCAGCACTGTATGTCAGTCTCCGTGTTTTGGATCATCGCACGACTTGATTAATGACGCAATATGAAGTGATTTCTAGATATTGCTTGTCTTTGTGATGGCTATTACTTACCATCAAACGAGCCGTAGCTTAATTGGCATTGAAAAAATAATTACTAAGAACTATGTTATTTTTAATAGAACTCCCTCGAGCTAAATCCTTCTAGTTATTTATTCTTTTGGTTACCACGCACCTTTAAATCGTCCTTATCAGAAAGTTTAAATCCAAAGGTTTGGATATCTTCATGGATGACTTTCGCAAGTTCCAAACATCACTTACTTTTCTTTTGTATTTCGTTAAAAAGAATATGTTTTATTGTATTTTTAAATTATATTGAGAATATTCTTAATTGTCTCTACATCGGACGCGGTCTTCACCTATTTGTGTAATTATATTAAGCTTTATATATCTATATATCCTATTTGTCACTAGAATTGCGTTTGTTACATATTTACGAGATTATTTATTTAATGATAATAACAATAAATAAATAATCTTGTAAATATGTGAAAATGCAACGCCTCGTAAGCAAAACATCCATAGATATATTATTGAAACCCAACAGTGACCTTTTGTTTTCACTCAGCTTAAAGTCTACATCATAAACATTGATAAATAGCTATCATAAATCACCAGTCATTAATCTGAATCTAAGCGATTGTAATACACCCTCTGAACCTTTTCTTACCAATAACATTAAAATATTGAAGTAATGTTTTAACGGATATTCTTTTACGAGTGTTTTCATCCACTATATCATTATATTAAAACTAAAATTACCACAGCAGGGGAAGGGTGTATTTTGAACTCTTATTACCTTTCAGTTTAATGACTAGTTATTTTTTTGTAAATGATCTCTATGGTCTTGTTAATAAAGTTCACCCGTATCAAAATTGGTTTGGAAATTGAATGGAAATAATCGTTCATAATTGATGCCCAGTGATATTATCAACAAATCAAGCATTCGTTGTCACGCGCGCGACAAGACACGTGGACATCGATGATGGCGGCGCGGCGCGGTGACGGTGACGGTGACGGTGACGGCGATATGACATACGGCGAGTATGGCCGAGTGGCGTGTCTTACCAGACACGTTCTTTTCGCACAAGCCGGAACAAAACGAGTATCATGTGTAGTATGCGCGCTAGATATTTATAAATACCTGACGAAAACAGCAATAAATACTTCCAATTTATTGTTAATTTGTCCTTTTATTGTTAAAAAGACCACGATACGGAGGAGATACTTGTAATTCACAAATAGGTACCAGTAATTATTATTCCATAAGTAATATTATTTTTACTGTAACTTTTTATTTATCATTTGTTAGCATCCAAAATGTAATTATAAATTATTGTGTTACAAACATTTGTTGTTGTCTATTCATTTTATTGCCTTTCTATTTTAACTAAGTACTTTATCTTGAAGATATGTAAGTTCCATCATATCCTAATCCTAAGACATTAAACAGATTTTTGAATAGATATCAATAACATATCATAACAGATCATCATATAGTGCGGCAGTTATTGATGAACTGTTCTTTACAGTTTCACAAACTGAAAGCAGCTAAGATGTTGTTTCTTCTTTTTTTTTGTACAACACTATCTTCATATCACAATTAGAAGACTCATTTTATGTCATTATATGTCAACTTGTTCGATGGAAAATGACCTGAACGTAGTCTGTGAAGAAATATTATATAATTAGGGGTCTGTTTATTTTACGTTGTCTTATGGCGTAAATTTGATTGTGATATGACAAAGATGGCGCATACAAACATCCTGCCCTCATGGCGGACGGTTGCCATAGCCTATAAGCGATCGTAGCACCTTGGACACAACATACATAATGCCTACACACTAAAAATCAATAGAAAGCGGTATATTGACAACATTGGAAACTATACCCCTTGTTTCCTTCAAAATGCTTTTTTTATTTCACGAATTTAATCAACTCTAACTCTCTTGAAATAGTAAAAAATCAAACTTTGATTATATCGATATTCATAAACACCTAGAAAATTAAGCATTAAAAAACACTGGCCTATGTCGCTCCGCTACACCTCTCCGTCTCGGAACAATTCGCCATGAAATTAAATCATGTTTCAAAGTCAGAGATTACACTGAAACGCAAGGTGCGCATGCGCACTTGACGGGACGTGACCAATCAACGCTCAGCGCTCAATCGGATATACAGTAAAAACGTACAAAATCCGTTGACTTTTTGCTTATTCAATTATATTCCAACATTTGAACCTCAAATATATTTCAATCAAGCGCTGCTGTGACAACACTTATTTACAACTGCCTGCAGCTACTTTGAATCGACGCTGTTACGAGATAAAGCGAGACGGAACACAAGACGTAATTTCTCTAATTGACACCCTTCTTCCAACAATCGCGGGCCTGCGCCAGGTACGTACGTACGGAAATTGGGTCTGAAATTAGATTGAGTGTACTTCACACTCTAAATTAAATTTCAAGTCCAGTCCATTACATTCTATCGTTGTGTTTATGAAAAGGATAGCTTTATAAAACAATTTTAGAAGCATTTTAGACACTTCCTAAAGCACATCTTTTATGATATTAGTTATGGTCGAAAGGTCACGTGTTCAACTCACTTTTTCGCAGTCATATTGTGAAAACGTGATGCACTTAAATTTGTCATATGAGATTAGTTTCATTTAAAACTATATAACTTTAGGTCACTTAAAATTGGTTTGGTTAGAATTGGCCAGTATTAAAAAGTTTGCCATACTTTTTTAGGCGAGAATAAGCGATCAACCACTAATACAACAAAAAAATTCTCAGAATGTCCATTCTAGATTTAATTAAAAGACAGCTCATGACAGGATCTTTAGTATCAGCACAATAAGATACAAGAAGCAATTGTATAGAGACAATGATCAATTTTGACATTTTACTACCTAATTGTCGCATTGGAAACAATACACTATTGTTATATTTACTGTAACTGCAAGCGAAACAATGTAATATAAATTAAATTTAATATCACACCGACAATATTTTAAAAACAACAAGAGTTGCGATAACAGATGTAGTGGAATTACGTTCGGCATCTCTCGCAGTTACAACTGACTATCGATGGTCATTGCACATGTCTCAGCCCGATTTATTCGGAATACATTTAAACAGATTGCATGAAATATAAAGTAAACCCGAATGTAATTCTAATTCGTTGGTGACCCTTAAATTGCAAAATAAACTAAATAACACACCCAATAAATAACCAAATAAATCAAATAAGCAAAACATTTACATAAACAAACAATATGTCATAACTGATGATATAGACTTCACTGTTTAATTTCAGTCTTCAAAATATCTTTAGTAGAAAATTATAGTCTCGGCTACAAAGGAGTCTACATAATGATAATATTAAATTTATAGTATTCCAAAGAAACATTTTTGTTACATCAAGAAGTGTTCATAATTTAACTGCCAGTTTATGTTCTATATTTACCCCAAGTGTGTAATGAAGCATTACAATGCCCGGCATACCACTGGCTTTCAAAGGAATCAGCAGATAAGAGGCCCATTGAAGTCGACACCGCCGAGACGAATCCTTGTTCCGGGACGAATGAGGCATTATGAGCTGCGGGCAGGGACCCGTGACTCCGCTGGGTATTTAAATATCAAAGAGCTGGCAGCGATAAAGCCGCTCTAATACCCGAGATACGGGTGTGCGACCAAACACCGGGTGCATTCACTTCGGCTGATAGCTCTCTATATTCTAACAACACTCCTGGTTGGCAAAATTAACATTTCTGTATCGTTTTGTAGCTTGCAAATAAAACGGAACTTAAAGTTGATAATACATTTGAGTTTTAATATGAACTGATGTTACTCTGAAAGCAATCAGGCTTGAGAATACAGAAAATAGGCTACTCAGGCAGGATACACAATACAAAGTGTGTATTAGAGTTCTCCTTTAGTCGTTGGCATCGTGTCTTCGTGCGTGGGGTTCCGGCGCACGATCAGACACGCACGACCGCCCGGAGGTACCGACTACTTCCCTAATAGCTTTTTTGTGGTCATTACCTTACTTCCCCTTGCCCCTTACCTTTGTACAGAAATCTTTAAAACCACATTTTACGAGTAAAAAGTGGTAAACGCCAATTTATTTTCTAGGTCTCGACGATGGAAAGTTGTGAGCAAAAACCGAGGGTCGATTTGCACAATTGGTACGCTGTCGTTTTGTTCCGATGGCGCGACTATTGTGTAACACCGTGGGGAGCCGATATTGCGAATGGATAAATTATTACGCGTTCTTTAGCTGAGTATTCTCGTTTCTAAACTATCTCTGTGTTCCATTTAACATTATTTCTCCAACAAAAGTTCTTCTCTTATCGGTAAGTCCTTCGTGTTATAAGCCGGAGTTAGTTTGTGTGATATCCCCTTTCTTACACGAGGCTGTATTCGGTATTAATAGCCTGCGACTTATCTCGAGTCGAGCGGGCGTACGAAGAGCATCCATATCTCTTCTGCTCGGATCACCTACTTATGTACGCTGAGAGTTTCGATCCGCTTATCGTGTCAGCAGAATACTATCGCGGCAAGCGAGCGCAGCAACACTCAGGTAATACGAAAACTTTACCAACTTTACAGGTTTCAATTTGCACAACCATTTTAAAGATTTGAAGTCGAAATAGCTTTAGCCTAGAAAAATAGTGCGCATTGAACTGAACAGAATTTATTCAGTTCTGTAGTATGTGTGTGAGTGTGTGTAATTGGGATCAGATAATGGTCGTGCTCAATGTAGTGGCGCGTTTTAGGGCGTGGCTGTTGCCTCAAACTCTATCTAAAGTAATCCGGTATCTGCGGCTAAGCTGCGTCTCGAATGTGGTACATATCTTCTCGGATCGAATGTAAAAGCTTCCAACACATTCATCATCTCTGTGGAGCGAAGGCAGGATGGCTTACGGAGACATTCCATTTTGCTATCAGTAACAAAAAAATGTTTGATTAATATTCGTTCAATGAGAAGACGACGGTGTTTGTTACTTTTATGCAATTATATCTACAAATCGATTTTGCGATTCGATCAAACTATCGTTAATTTATCAAGCCACGATGTTTAACCGGATGCTTGGAGACAAATAACAAACAATTATTTCTGGATAGTATGTATTAATAGATGAAAACTGTAAAAGGTTTTATTAACGTAAGGTGTTAGAAATTCATCTTAGTTAAGATTTTGAAGGCATCAGGAACTTCAAGAAGCCCCACAGCCTCCAATTAAGCGGGTTAACGATCGCAAAATTGCAATTAAGACTTGGAAGCAGCCGCTGGTCGGTCTCGGCTGGCGTATGCCCGTGTTCGCCGAACGGGTGGAACGTGGGTGCGCCATTTGCCACCGTTTGCCGACACATTAGCTCTGTTTACAGTTCGCCGACACCAGGCGACTGTTAGCAAACATAGTTTAGTGAATATATTCAGTATGACAGTTATATATATTTAACCGGTACAAAATGAACTTCGCTATACATTTGTCGTCTTCTCTAGCAGAAAATCAACCGCTATTAGTAGCTGTTGCCAAAAATCCGTAACTCTTGCCTTTTGGATTCGTCTTTGTATTACTTTTAACAGATATGTCTGTCTGGTACATAGGGTGTTGAAGAGAAGCACTTCCTAAGAGAACACCACTTTCTTATTTTCTAATGTTTAACAGATCAAACATAATAGTCATTTAAAACTTGTCGAGAAGAGAATGAAAGTGCGGGAAATACCTTAAAATGCTAGTATTATTAATAACCTTATTTTTATTGACCTTGTTGTATTGAAACGTGTTTCGGCGCCAACAGTTGCCAGCAATACATAAAACTTTTCATATACAATGTTAAATTCAAATAAAAGTTAACACACTGAATCCCCTTTGATCGCTGTGGGAACCGCGTAATTCGCATGTTTGTGCGTTCATGTTTTTATGCCCCGAAAGGAAGCATTACTCTGAGTTGAGTAAAGACCGTCGCCGTTGGGCCATATGCTATGCTATGCACAACGTGTTCACTGTAGCAAGCCGTTGTTTATTGACATAGATAAAGTACGAGTATGTACAGCATGGAGATTTCAAATCTTAATGCCTCACCATAAGAACAGTCAAGTCTAAACTTGACGCTTGATCTGTGCTACATAGTATATAGATCGTAACGTAATTGATGCGGGGTAATTATTATGAAAAAAATGACACTATTATAGTAACGCCATGATGGTCCGTAATTAGAATACTTAAATTGCTCACGAATCAATAAGCCTTCTCGGTAGATAGTTTACGATATTCTAGTTTTTTCTGATAGAATAGTTATGTGATTATAAAACCATTAAAGACGGCAGTGCTTCACCAGTGATCCCAAGGGGCGGATCGACTTAATTCATGGCTCTGGCGCACGCATGTGGGATGTTTAGATCTATGGCCGGAGATAAACTAAACGTATGGTTTTGGGAATTCTAATTCAGAACACGGCATCCAAATAAGTGTGAACATGTGCCGTCCTTTATAAAAATATGTTGTATGTCTCTTTACTTTGAATCAAGTTGCTATATAAATACGTCAATGATTGCATAGCCTAGGAAGAGAAAATATATGAATCAAATATTTAATTAATGTTTGGTGTGGTCACAAACATAACTTAGGATCTCGACAGATCACCATAAGCTGTCGAATAATTATCGTATAAATCAGGTAACATGATATAGCTTTGGTGTGAAATTACGAGCGGCAATGATGCGATATGATTCAAACGAACCATTTTTTAATATTCATAATGCCCAAATTACTTTTCTAACTGTAGTAAGGCCCGTCGCATAAATTGCTAATTTATGGGATGGATATAAAGTAAGCCAACGTGACGTCATAGTGTAGCTATTTATAGAATAGTCAAAACTGTCATACATATACGTCACAAATGGAACTCATAAAAAATGAAAGTGAATCCAGTGCCAATAATTTGTGTTCTTTATAAATGATCAAACATTTCTTGGCTTATTCTTAACGGGGTAGCTTTTGGCGTTCATCTCAGTTGATGGTAAGTGCAGATGACGCTAAAGGTGGAAGCGAACTATACCCAGATTCCTCAACCTCAGAGGAATTTACAAACATCAAAATATTGACGTCATTACGATGATATAGGCAGAAATGAAATTATGAAGAACCGGAAGAAACAAAAGTCAGTCACTCCTTGTAGCCGGACCTCTCGTTCTAGCAAGAATAAAAGAGAGCTCGAACCACTGCCCGTGCTCATAGGATAGAGTTAGATAACAATAGACAAAATTGTTTATCTTGTATATTTGTAAATTCCCAAAGGCAGCGATACCAATAAGTAATCAGTAAAAGTAAAGCAAACATTCTTTTAAAGCAAGTCTGAACGTCGAATTGTAGAACTAAAGTAATCATAATACTTGATATTATAATATGACATTTCTCACACTCACACTCACTGCTATGGATTCTTGGTAACGGAGAAATAAAGATATTAATATGTATATAAATATCAGAAATATATTAAATATACATACAAACATCCATGACTCGTGAAGGTATATTCATCATACAAATATCCGCCCCTACCGGGATTAGAACCCGTACATAGTAGCTAAGTAGATAGGCGTACTGACCGCTCGACCAGATGATAGTAATTTCTCATTTCTCTCATGACTGACTAATAATGTTGGTTGCAAATAGTTTTCACAATGTGAGTGGGTTTTAAAAAGACGAGGACACCTTGAACCTAAGTCTACCAGCGATTTTCCACTAGGATATTTCTAAGCGAGAGGCCGCCTCCAGATCACAGACAGACAGATAACCTCCAGCAGAGTTGCTCGCTTTCTCATTAGGAAGTGGTAATCTACTTCTGGAGTGTGAGAACTTGTAAATGATATACAACCTTAGGGTGATAAACCTTCATTGTACGTATTTGACTTATTAGTGCTGCGTAGTTTTGTTTATGGACTAATACTTCCAATCTTTTTTATTTCAAGCATATGTAGGCTAAGCTAACTACTTGGCATCACGAGGAAATGTTTCTAGCTACATTCGGCGTCAGAAGAAGCTTAACACTTTGTTACCATGCCATACCAAATATTAAGTAATAGTAAAAGTTGCCACGCTATAATGAACGCACCTCTTGCTATGAGGTACCACGTCTAAAGAGTTTAGCTATTTCTGGGGTCGACCGTACTCCAAGAACGCTCTGATAAAAAGCACCTAAACCTTACAGAAGATCACAAACAAAGAACAAAACGTGACTACTGCGACTTTGGGAGCAGAGACTTGTCTTCAATACTGTCAACATTGACTTCCTTATGACTTTTGCAGGTCAATATTACACCTTGTATTATACATATGCGTGTGTGACACCCTTATCGACTGAACTATCCATATTATTGCGGGCTTACCTGGCAATCACGTTTCTAAAGCCCTC
This sequence comes from Acentria ephemerella, assembly GCA_943193645.1. NCBI lineage: Eukaryota > Metazoa > Arthropoda > Insecta > Lepidoptera > Crambidae > Acentria > Acentria ephemerella. The sequence goes on from OW971889.1 coordinate 11,367,612, forward strand.
ATCTATGGCATAAAGATCTCTCAATAAAGATGGTATCGTCGTGCCATTATTCCCATTGTTGGCGATGAACCACCTGAGATACTATCAGCCGGCGAGTGCTTGTGCGCTGTTCTTGTTCAACACATGCGTTAATTCTACATTATATATGGTAAATATAATAAAACGATGTAGTTAGTGTTCATCAAATTGTGACGTCACAGATTTATCATTTCGATTCACAGATATTGCGTACGGTTTGCTAAAGAAGTTACAACCAAAATTAATAGAAATTTCAAAGTATCTAGTTTTTCATTGAAGGATTGAAAATGATTATTATTCTTATATATTAAGAGCTGGCCGTCAGGCAGGTTCACTGACAGAGGTTTTAATGTATTTTTACTTTTCTGTTTGTTTTTTGATGTAAGGTTAACGACTGCGTCGGAGACCTTAGTTATCATATCACAAATTAATTTCTTACTAACTTCGCTTTGATTTTCACGGTAATTAATGAGCACTCAGAACTAACGAAAATGGTACACTATTATTTTATATTGTATTCTGTACCGATTGTATAATAGTCTGAAGATCTGCATATTATGTAACTATGGAACGCAAAATAAAGAATCGAATTGAATTGATGTGTAAATTTAAACCCATTAAAATGGTATCGATCGTGATCGGCGTCAGCTGTTAAATTGTATGCAAACGAAAACAGCGCCTTCGTTATGAATTATTGGAAACTATTTTAATATGGATTTGTCGTTTAAACGTTACTGCGATGGAAACGTCTCGATGCGAGTGAAACTGCCCCTTGGGATACAAAAGGAGTACGCAAGCAAACGCTATAGCGATTTCTAAACTATTTTATTCAGAATATTTGTTACGTTACCAGACCGGCTCTTGCCGAGACCCTCGCTCTAAAAATTTCAAATTCTATTCATGCCTTTATTATTTCAACGGCTTATCTATTATTAACTTTACTTTCTCAAATAATACACAAAGTCTTTTATACTTACAAAACTAATACCTGAGCCTTTGTCCGAGCGTGACTAAGGCCGTCTGAGGCCGTTCGTGGAAATAATCTTTTTTGTATTCGAGAGGCCTCTAAGTCAGTTCTTGTAAGAAATACCTATATACATTAATTATGATTACCCTCTTTCGTTATATCACAATATTTTAGGTATAATTTGTATTGAATATTATCAATAAGTTAGTATTTCGGCAGATAATATTTGGTATGACACACTTTTTTCGATTATGTTTGCTTATTTATTGTGAACCATAATGTAACGAAATAGATCTCAAGGTTAAACAATAGATTACTATGTGGACCCTGTTGGGTGCACCATAATATGTAATGTATATTCTGGAACATAGGAGAGGATAGATAACTTTTAAATTATATGATGATAATTTATTCTAAGATGCTAATTTAATTTGATTCAATTCAATACAAACTAATACAATTTAAACAAATTGAATATACGATTTCATGGTTAATTATCTATTTTATATTTATCACAAAATTTTTGGATTTATTTGTATCTAATGCTTAAAATTATAATTGTATATTTAAAATTAAAATTGGGAAAGAAAATTAGTTTGTTGACGAAACAAAATTCACCGGGCCAAGTAGTAATTTTTGTTAGATATCGCTCGTAGCAGGTCTTGAGTGGTTCCCTCGTACCATCGTCATCCCGTGTACCATTGTACCATTGCTCTCCGTTAGCTAAAGTACAAGTAATATTTCAACTGAATCGTTACGGTGTCCTGCAGCGACCTCCCAATGAATACGAACTGTCCGCGGAGTCCGAGCTTAGTGTCTTAAACCAAGAACTGTGGCTTGCGGTCGTTACTTTTTCTTCTGTGGGGTTTTATGTTGTTATTATTCTTTGAGTAACAAATCTTCCTTATCTCTTTTATTATAAACTTCAGGAGTGGTGTGGCGTGGTGGTTCGAACGCTTTGGTTTCGATAACGAATACAAAACCACTTTCGCCATGTTTGGTTCCTCGATGACGTCATCAAATAGCACGTTATCTCGAGCTCCTCCGTGCTTCGGAAGGCTCGTTAAGCCCTGTTGTGACGGCAACCGCTTTCACCCGCCATGCTGCATTGGGTCAGCGTTGTGGTGACCACGACCACGCAGCATGGCGGTGTTGGGGCCCGAACTGGTTTACTTGGTAGTACATTACGTGTTAGTCAGTGCCTCAATGTTTAATTAATTTAGTATATAAGACAAATAAAACAATATATGTACATAGCATACCTACGGTAGTTATACTGGCATATGACCGATTTAGTAAGAACATGACATACATATTGTATGTAAATAAGTTACAATATTCACTTTTTTTATATCTCATAGACAAATTGTTTGAGAATAACTTATCTATTGTAATATTGGTTGGACGCGATTATCTCTAGAACTACTGCTTTGGTCAGTTTATTTATCTGTGGAGGTAAATGGCATTTAAAGGTATAGGCTACACAACATTTGTGTCAACGTGGGCGCAGCCGCGGGCGGATACTGTACTTTGCAAAGCTTAGATTTATAATAACAAATAATTTTTAACGTTACAACTGTTGCGGACTGGCTTATATAATAATATTTTTTTATATTTTTATATATTCTATTGTTCAGTTGCAATATAGACATACACATTATCAAATGGTTTAATTTATAACAACAAGAATGTTTTGCATTTATTGTAATAGAATTATCTACCATCTATGTAATGAATATATCAAAGTAAACTTTGTAACCGGGAAGGAACTAGTACCTTTAGTACAGGCTCAGCCTTTTATATAATAGGCGCTAGTGTGTTGAGCACTAACTGTTTGTAATCAGTAACTCGATACATAACATTTTGAAATAGTTTTTGTTCACAGTTTAGTGATTAATATATCTAATTATATGACCAATAATATGACTATTATAATACGTGTTACGCATTATGTAACGCTCAATTTCCTAAGTTAATACAGTAACGACTCAGTATCGAGTCGATACTAAGTCGATACTGTATTAAATATCGTGATATATGTACGTATAAACCGCATCGCATATATTTTGTAATCTAACATGTGGTATACACAATGTAATACTTATTTCTTGAACAGTCAATTATTTGTATTTGTTTATATATACACACTATACACTTTCACTTGCAAGCATCCTTATTGTATCATATACCTAAATCACTTGTGTATTTTCTCTGTCGAGAGGTTGTTTACAATGTACGTAAGTAAGTATTAGTACAAGTATGAATGTCTTTGACACCATCGGCTTCTCACGGTTATTGTAATACGTCACGATTTTTCCTGTTTATTAACAGCGGGCTGAGTTACGCTCATCGGCCACACACTAGAGTTACAGTTTGCACTGAGATCCGACCTTATCCGAATAAAATAGAACTCTTTTTGCGACACAAAAAGTTAGTTGCCGTAAAATGTCATTGCGTACATAAAAACAAGCTGCGCAGTTTTAGTATGAAGGGTTACGTTCGGATATTTGTCCTAAAACTAGTTAAAGATAATAGAAACAAACAGACCAGTACGAGTCGGACTCGCCCACAGAAATTTGTAGTTCTATTAGGAAAATATGGAATTTCATAGAACGAATCAGATTTATCAATATAGCGGTATTTATGAGTAACTAAAGGTAGGTCAAGTTGGTTGATCAAAAAGAAGGTAAAAAGTACTTCGCAACAATTTTTGTACAAATAGGTGACATTGGCGGACGCACCGGCGCAGATGTTGCCAATACTTACGACTGCTCTGACAGATAAACGATTGTTGGGTTGCTATCATAAAATAAAAATAATTTCATTCCATAAAGTTTTGATTGTTCAGCTGGTAATACCGAATCAAAGGAATTTACTGAATCAAAGGTAGTTCTCAAATAGATGCTAACGTATCTTGTAGCTAGATTTACGTTATTACCACTGTTCCACTGTTCTCTTGTCTATTAAAATCAAAAATACAGTAATTATCTACTCAAGGTGTTCCAAACCTCTCTTACTCAATGGTTGGTCAATATTATTTCTCACCTCCTTTGGCCGTATGTGAACGCCCTTAAAAACAATTATTGTGACTTCGGGTATGTATATGCATATACTGTGCACATTTGAAACTGAAGCCTTAACTGTTTGCTGTTAAACTTGCGTGACAGACGAACACAGGTGACAACAATAGGGCTCCCTTGGACCGAACGTAAACATTATTATATATAATTAAACACCTATTTTTAAAAATTATTTGTTCACATAAAATAAACATACAATACAAAGGAGAAACACTAAGCACAAAGGATTTGCTCACTTCGCAACGAAATTTCTTCTAAAAAGAAAAATAATAAATAAGTTGATGGAGGTAGACAGTCTGTTCATCATCATCAACTGCTTATACATCCCACTGTTGGGCGCAGGCCTTCCTACATGGGAGAAACCCCGTCCTATTCGTATTTTCATCGCATCATATAGTATATTCATATTCGATATAGCTACATTACTATAATGATCAACATGAGAACAGTTACAAAGGTGATTTCAAACATTTTTCAAAAATAATGAGCTGTGCTCCCCGGAGCGTACGCGTGCGCAACGTACAATATACAAGGTGCGCTGATCATAAACCATAGACTATAATTTGTGGTTCGTCAGCAATGTCAGCATGTAGCATGCTATTTCGATCGTCACACTATATCAGCTCGCTTCACTGGCAGATATTATACTTACTTGTTCATTCATTCAGAAATGCAGTCATTAGCATCAAAATGACAATCACATGTGCTTAAGTAGGTACAGTCGGCTACATGACAAGCGTAACTTATCATTTAAAGTTATGTAAATAGGCTTATATAATGCAAGTAATCAACACATCAGACAATTATAGAGCTACGGAAGAACCAAATATTTTTCGCAAAACAAATATCTGCAAAACAAAAATATTGACGCCACCAAAAAGATCCCAATAAAAGTAATAATGACACATATAATTATCATGTTTTTCTGTTACAATCTCGAAATTTCCATTTCATATACATACAAACACATAAATATGCATAGATTTTATGATGCCTCTAATTTATTAAGATATTTATTTACTTGAATTTCTAAAAAGTTGTCGACAGACAATATTATCACTTGCCTCCATCAAAGCATCATACCATAGAGTACGATTCAGTTTATTCAAAGCGACACGACATCACTTCCATTATTTAATTGTAATTATTTATTAACATTTAATGCAAGAACGAGAAAAACATGGTAAAGAAATTGTATTGAGCAGTGCTAATTCCTAATAGATATCTCTCTAGGAGCCTCACGCTTGGGCAAAATTTCAATTGTTTTCACTAAAATGTATAAATTTTGTTCTTATCCAGATGACCAAAGCAGGTAAAAAGTCTATTTACAACACAGCAATATGAATCGATCCTATCCAAATCGGACCGGACAAGGGACTGCAATTGTCCGAGCTGTGTTGTATGTGTTATTTCATATCCAGCGTCACCCCCATCTACTTTTAAACGTATATTCGGCACCAAACCACGGACAACTCTCACCGCACTGACAATCATACACCTGCACCTACTATAACTCGTAACTGGGACCAAATAACGACCAATATCTGTTGACAGAGTAATCGGAACGTGTTGATGAAATGTAATAACATGGGAGCGGCTGTTAATACCGCACATCCGCAGGGTTCCGCGCCGGCGTATATTTACATAATAAACACAACCAGACACAGCACTATCCAAATCTACCTAACTGATTTTAGCGACGACAAAAATGCACAATGTCCCAGTATAAATATAGAGAGGCGGCCTCTAGAACAATGCAGGTTGAAGGGTTAATGTTACCTGATACTATGATAATGAATAATTAATGCATCTTTGAATAAATACAGACGTGGACGCAATACCAATTTGGACAGACATGTAATTGCATATAAATCGGAAACTTGACAATTGCCAGCTTTAAATGGACACTGGAAAGTAAATTGTGTCCTGCATCCATTAATGAGAGACGGAGTCGACCATTAAAACATTCCTCGAAAGTCGTAAAACATGGCGTTTGTGCCAAATTAAGAGTTAGCCTGGACGCCATTTAGTATTACAACGTTTATCCGTTACCGAGACCGGTGATTCACGTAGCGCGTCGATAACCGTTAAACATCCAACTCCAACGAACGATCGCCTAGTACACTGTCAGGGGATACTAGTTTGAGCGCATCGATGGATTCACAGTTCACTAGTCAGGTTGTAACTCCGAGCTAGTTCCGATATAAAGAAGATTAAGTGCTTGATTTTGGCCTCTGCAGAGTCAATGGTAGTCGGTAAATAGGCTTATTTAAGTGTAGGCAAGGCGGCTGCCGGTGGTCGCCGTTGTCTCACTAAAAGGAACAAGCCATTTGGCTCACGAACAACGCGGGCTGAGCTGGCCGCTCCAAATGGATCAGATTTGCTCTTTTGGCTCGGAATTAATGTATCTCTGGAGTTTATCAACACTCCTGTGCCACTAGAAACACACGAAGCGAATTTTGAAATAAAGAACAATGTCTTTAAGTGCTTTATCGCACTGTATTGTTCTTTAAAACTGGATCAAATGTTATATTGAAAGGATAAAAGGTCCTGCAATCAAAAACACGTAGTCGCTCCTCGATGCAAAATGTTAGTAAGTAATAAAAGTCTTATTATTAAGCAGGCTTATATTAAACTAAGCTAAATTTGATATTTCGCGTAACCAAAATAATAAGCATGTAACTTATACATTATATTTTGTCGATTAAATACAACCAAAAATGTTATTGTTAACAATTATCAAATGGTACACATAATATTTTGATGGTCAGGTAAGCTTCTAACTTTGCATAATTTTGTACATAACAAAATAAAAAGAATTTAGTCAACAATTGTAAAAAAGTAATAAAACCTCCCGTTGGGTCGTCTTCCAATGTTCTAACCGCAGACATAAATAAAACGTGACTCTTTGTAAAGAACTCGGAAACGTTTCGTAATAGCTGCACCGCAGAAAGCAAAATAATTTAAAATATGATTGTCAGAAGACTGTAGCGCGGCCACTGTACACACACATGTGTATGTGTGGTTTAACTTGCTCCATCTGTACATTCTTACGTATGATTCGTTTTATATAGGGTTTCAGTAATCTACCTACGGATGTAGACTACTAGAGTACTGCTACTATACGTTGAATTTTGTATACATACGTCAAAGTTGAATGCCTCGTAAACAATAATTTTAATAAAATAAAACGACTTCTACAATTGGATTCGGTCACTTTGTATTATGTCTGTAAACAACTTAGTAACAACTTAAATACTACTGCTCAGTTCTTGCTCAACTTTAAATGGGACCACATGACCAGCACCAGCTGTCGAATATTCAAAATCGGTACACCCAGTATAAAGTTACAAGATAATACTTATTTTTCAAAAAAATGTCAAAGTAGATCCACCTTTTTTTGATGTCGGTTAAAAACTATAAGTAGATAGATTGAAACCCATCATTGACCGATCAAAAAACTCAACGATCCATGAATAACCTAATCCACGTATATATTCTATCTTAAACTTTAAATCATTGGAAAGGACTCCAAAAAATTTTATAAATGTAGTCTCACAAACTGTTCTTATTAAGATTCTGAAAGAAAGTGGTTTGAGAGTGACTGACCTTTATGAAGTAAGAGTTTATCATTTACACATTATGTATAAATGATAAACTTTTACTAACCAAACTCATTTAGTTAAAACCCGGTTAACATACTATAGACATCCTTTATTATCTAGACAATCATTATTTCAAAATTCACCTAAATAACACCGATATCTATTACTGTGACAAAAATACAGAAAGATTATAATTTCACAGCTTCTTTAGATACATTTATCATCTCCCCACAGCCCCAATATAAGACTCGTTGTTTTATCAAAAGTTTCCTCTGCAAATATCAAAATGTCCGGGAAGAGATCGTCCTGTCAGCGGCGAGTGCACGCGTCCGAGCCTCGCCCGAGGACGAGCTATTTCCTCCCCTGCAACATGAAATTGTATTACTTCTGCAACACTATTTGGCAGGATTAGGTTTATTCATTTATTTCGTTTCTCCAATACATCCTTTTAACTTTATTTACTGAAAAATTTTCCACTTCGTGAAGTATTTTCTAAACGTTATTCTTACTATTATTATTTTAAATAACTAAACTGTATTCCTCTTCACCTGTTGCTAATTTGGCATATACTACGTTAGAATTTTAAAATGAAAAATATTCCACCCATTTTGGTAGACCCTTTATGGATTTTCCTTTGAACTGATCTCATATTCATCGTGTTACGGTGTTGAATCGCTATAAAATTTACTAGATTATTCAAGGCCCACCAAGAGCGCCACTCCATAGGAACGGAGTATTATTCGGGGACCATAAACACTTCATTACTAATTCAACAGCCGATGGATCGTACAGCAAACAAAAGATCTATAGCAACGACAGCATCTGTAGACTCTATTGTATGGAAGATAGAAGCGATTGTAGCTTTTGTGTGAACAAGATCCTTGTTAAAGAAGATTTTTAAAAGTGGCGATTGTTTGTCGTCCTCTCATCAGCATTCACCGAGGTACTCTCAAACTTTGTCCACAATGGGACGTATCTAGAGTGTCAATGGTACGCTCTGTTTTGAGGACACAGGCTGCTTGGCCACCATTAGAATGCTTCAAAGCGAACGGTCCAAGGTGGACCTTGTTGATATTTTCCTATAAAGACCTATGTTAAATAAAATGTCAATATTAAAACTTTGCATTGCTTACTTACTTTCCATAAAATTTAATTCAGGTAACTCTAAAGAGAAAGCAGTTTCATGTATCAAAATATAGAAAAAATTGAATATCCTGTCTACGAGTCCCGCCAAGTGAATGAGTGAAATGCAAATCATTAAAAACTTAAAAGAGACTCTCAGTAGGTAGCCAAAGAATTATTTAGCATTAGGTACTTAAGCTACTTGTAATTTAAAATTCATTTCTTTGCCAACCCTTTTCCGTCTCCGCAAAGAAATTGTTTTAATTTTAATAAGAATCTTAAGATTCCCATTATTTTAAATTTCAAAGGTAAGACCTTCGTATAACTATACTTTTGCTTTGAAGTTATCATAATTAAATTTAGTTGTTTGTAACAAGTTGATCTTTATTGTAATATTGATAATAATTTAGCTGTTGTGTACCACAGTCGAGTCAAAATTCCCAACAAAATTTAAACACATTTGTAAGCATTACGATCATTATTTATTGAAAGTTTTGTTCGTGTTCACGAATGTACGGCAATTAAAAGATTCGACAGCGAATCGAAACAACCAGCTTCTTGTCGTCGTCCAACGAGGCCGTTAGCAACAGACACAAAACCTCCGACCAAGCGGAACCAGCTACTGAGTGAACAGGACTTCAGTTCACAGCAGCTTCTGCATATTTGGAATCTATGCTTATTACTATTAAAACATAGTAGATATACCTTGAGACAAAAGATAACTACTAATGCTTTTTGTTATCAATTGGTATTACTTTTATAAACGTGACAATAATTATATTTCTTATTACCTCACGGAATTAACCGAACATGTACACATAAGTATAAATATTGTTACATATTCACCCAGTGATTGTGTTCCCGCTCAGTTCAATGGTGGCGATTCGCTTAAACCATTATTAATTAAGTTATTTGCTTCTCTTTCAATCCAATTGCATGACATTCCAAAAGGAGAGAATGACCATTAGGGGCGGCATGTTGACTGACACTTTGAGACAAATATGCTCGAGAGTCGCCATTGTAGAAACGTCAAAAGACACTACCGGTCATTTGTATTTTTAGTTTGATTGTAATGAAACAGTAGTACCGTCTGAATATAAATTTAATTTAGATCGTGCACTCGGGGAATTCGGCTTCAAATAAGATTTTTTGACAAGATATTTTTACAACGGAGCTCCTGATTGCACTTATACTTTTCACTTAGACATTATCCTCATATGAAATTTCAATAAAATAAACACCTTAAAAGTATTTAATTTTAAACTTTAAGTGATTTATAATTAGATCTTGCTTATTAGAAGTAATCAGCTTTGCGGCGAGTGGCGCGGAGTAGCTCTCGAGACGGAGCTAGGCGCGGCTCATCCGACAGGAGATTAATTGTGATCTCTTGAAGATTTTCTAACTATTTCATTAAATATCCATTATTAAAAATTCAATTCTTTACTTTATTCAACTGTGGCCGAATTATAAATTGTATCAACCAGTGTAATAAATCACACAGTTTTCATTTCACAGACATTCTGTTTAATCTTTTGTAGTAAACAGGGGCCAGAGTCCTTCAAAAGAGGCGTGAAGGACTATCTTGCAGGTTGGTTGGTTGGTGGCAAGATGGCTATTGCAGGGCATAATTTCACTCGCTTTAACCACCTTCTTATTTGGGCTCCACTTCTGCTTATCATCAGGTGAAATGGAGTCATTTGCTTGATTTTTCTATAAATGGTCACATAGAAACATTGGCCTACTTGATTTTAGCGGTGGTTAGAAAACTATATCAGAGACAATACGATAGACTACTTCTAGGGACAACACATGGTGGAGGAATCTATAAAGGTATCAATAGCCAAGTCAATATTTAAGAAAAACGTTGGTTGTATTATTTTATAAACTTTTTAAAAGTGCTTTTTTATTCGGATGTCGTGTGTAGTAGGTTGTTCCATAAAAAAGCCCTCTGTCTGCCATTGTTAGCTATACTGCAAAGTTCCCGGTATGATTTATCTGAGCAGTATTCGAACTTACTTAGGCTTCCCTCGGTCCGTGTTTCAGCCTTTGACGCGGCTCCATTCATCACGGTATCTCCCAATCGGATCGACTGCACCTCCACCCCTCCCCCGCCCCTACTCGCCTACCCGATTTAATTACTCTGATTGCGTATAAATTGGACATTTGTATCGCACGGTTCTCGACTTAATAAAATGTCACATTTGACATTTTTTATATGTAAATTGTTATTCGACATTTGCGTGCAACCAACTTTCGCCATCTACATAATTTTATGGTTCTCATGTAAATCGGCGTGTGTGTGCCCGTTTGTTCGTTTGGTGCGAGGACGACCGCTCGACGATTTGATGGATCGGATTTTGAATGGTAACTAGTTACCTCAGAAGATTTAAATTCAGAATAATATAAATATTAATACAAGCACCATTGAAATTTCACTTTGATACAAATAATCTGATAGGTAGTTCTAGTAATCGTGTAGTAAATAGTTATGTATAGGCTAGAATTCAGTGATCCTTTGTACAGTATTTTTGGTCAACTATAAATACATAAATATTCTTATCGCGTCTTATCTTATCTTATCTTGATGTACGGCCAGGATTATGCCCCGAGTACTTCGACCCCATGGGATCTTATGTGCTTCCCTAATCCTAGTGTCTGTTGTCCTGGAATACCTCCAAGACTGGGACAACCCAGTCCAAAGAGACCCATTCGCATCACGTATTACTTTTATAGAAACATAGTTTAGTACACGATTTAATACATAAAAACTACTTTTAATACAGTTTTCTTGTATTTAATGTTTTGTGCTATTTGTGATGTGTGTCGCGTTGCGTCTATCAGTAGGATGTCCTCCGGGCACTACATCGACTCCGTCCGCGCCCGCGCTCTGTGCGACCATCCTATAAATATGTAACGTTACGAGGACGTATTCGATAGGGCTGCCAAAGAACATTCGAAAAAAATTAAAAACTTATAACAGTTTAATTATATTTCTTCTCTTACATAGAAAATACAACTTATTATCTTAACCTTATACCGGTTATACCTGTCATGTTACTTATAAAACCCATGCCTCATGTAATGCATGAAATATTGCTCGCATCATTCGGACAAATTACAGTGTCGTGCTGGGCATATAACTGGAGATAAAGAGGTCAGGAACACCCTTGGGAGATCTGTGTGTATAAAACTTGTATAGCGTCGTGAAGTTCCAGTCAATTATATTACTCCGGCTGAGTAAGCCAGCGTTATGATGACGAGCTCCCTCCTCACAGACTTGTCTATAGTCCTCATCACGTTTCCTCGTGATATAAGCCCCGGCTGTATACTGCAGAGACCACCCTTGTCGATGAATAAAAACTATAAATTTACAGTTACGTCAACGTTGCAAGTGGCAACCCTGAAGCCTTTACCAAATATAGAAAGTATGCCCCAGAGAAGCGAGTGTTCTGTGAATTTTTATGTTTGCGTATATTACGGTGCTATTGACGAACGTCAAGCGACGACCGCCGACGAAGCGATACGAGGCGGACGAGCCTCGCGTACCGCCAGGACCGAAGGCTTGCTGCATTGTGTTATAATATTATTTGTTATCCTTTTAGGGATGTTTGGGCTTCTAATACCACCGGTTCTATGTAGGTCGTGAAATGTTTTCTTTATTACGCTGTGTAAAATGTATATTTCATGTGACTGCAGATACTAAAGGTACGAGAGGCAATAATACTTTTTATTCTCAGGATTTTATTGATAGATATATTGATACTTCAGATAGTTCAGATCATAGATTTTATTGTTAGTTCACTTCAGTGTTCATAAAATATATGAACACTGAAGTGAACTATCAAGTGTAAACTATAGTAAACCTAACAGGTTGCTAATTGCTAATAATAGCCATACCAAAAGATATGATGAGCACAAGTAAATATTTTCGGGTTATGGTTTATTTATATTTATGTATGTATATTTCATATAATTTAATAAAAATATATAATATGTTTTCCATAATCTAGTACCTATAACACAGGCTGTTGATCCTAACATTACGCTACACAATAGCTAAGTATTAACTAAATATGTGTAATGTGATAGTATCTTTGTTGATCAACGTAATTTTTCGCAACATCCATAAATAAGCCAAACTATAAACAATATTTTCACGTCAAATATTTATTATGTCCAAAACTTTGTTAACTAAGGCCAACATCCACTGTGTTACTTAATTATGTTGATGATACGCCACGCTTTGCTAAATTCTACGACTAATTTCACCATAATTTATAATTACTTACATAATTCCAAATGATTATGATTCATTATTATATTCATAATTATACGATACTTTTGAATGTTGTACTTATTCGAATAATATTTTTAGGATACGCTCTCTTATCTTTTGTATTCCGGTCGCCTTATTTCCATGCCTGCTCTAAATACATAGAAATGTCAAAGCCTCCCGATCTACAAAACAACACATATTGTTATTCTATAGTATTTATTACTTGTCATAAAATTGAAGCATGTCAAAAGTTATGACGTCTCACGTGGACCGCCTGCTCAGGGGTGAGTCACCGCGCGAACTCGCATCCATGAATAAATCTATTGGTATAGGATCTAAGCAGGCAGTACACATTTAACACATAAATCTTTTCCCGAAAATGCGTTCGTCCTCGTCGAGTGAGCAGCCAATGTTATTTAATAAATAACAAGAAGTAGGTAATATATATTTATTTATTTTAGTTTCTTTTAAAAAACCCACTTTCGTATTTAATGGCATCGATGTTTACTTACTTTCTAAAATTAATGAAATGTTGTGACAATACGGCCCAACCCCGCCGGCGACAACAGAAAAACATTCAAGTAAACATAAACGTATTACTGATTCACATAATCACTAGGGATTATCATATCCCTAGTTATTATGACGTAATGAGCATTAAAAGAATATTGGCGAGAGTAGACAGAGTTAATTAAGGCAGATTAATAAGTTAATTACATAACTTAAACCACCAAAGACTATATACGCTAAAAGCCAAAACTCCACATAGCTACGTGTGGTTACCAACACCCACTTTGTTTTGTCTATAAAGTGGACTTCACTTGGTAAGCTCATATGATGATATGGGTTAAACTTTTACTCTGGTTTACCATTTTATCCCATATTTAGTTGTACATTTACTTTATTAGCCCACACACGTTTCGATTACTTTATAGCGATCGGGAAGGGGAAGACACAATTTCAAGTATTCTGTCATCTTGGTGGTTTTGACTTCTGGTCCAAACTCCTCAAGTGTCCCTGCCTACAGTAGTCACAATTAAATGCAGGAGGAAAATGGAGCAAAAGTGTCTGAAATGACGAATAAAATATTTACAATATGAATAATATTGAATCACAAATATTTAAATAAGCATATCACCTTCCAGCACAGCGTGGTGTCTAGTTTTTGTTTTTGTTGTTTGTATGAAACAGAAAATTGATCATTGAGATAGTCTTCACCCCCGGGGGTATTCAACGACCATTAGGATTGAAAGCTTTTGACTTTAATTTGATGCGCGCCGAACTAAATCCTCCAAGAGCGATTAAGTCGAAACAGAACGAGTGGAAATAGTATAGTAAGCTCGACCCGGGCCGAGCATAGAGCCAGCACAATAGGCTTTAGCTCTGTGCCAACAGTAACGGCGCCCAGCCGCCAAGTAGCTCACATAAAACTAGATTGGTGTCCAACGCTCACGGTCGCTGGTGTAGTTAATACCGCCTCCAAATTAGTTCCAACTTTAAAATTGCGTTTATTTGTGAAGCAGTCGTTGCAATGCAGATTGCGCCTGCGTCGGCTCTTTGCATTCGTGCAATGACCGTTATACTATTGTTGGCCACACGACTCATTTTTTTAACTGACTTCAAAAAGGAGGAGGAGGTTTCTCAATGTAATTTTATTATTATTTTTTAAGTATGTTACTTCAGAACTCCATCATAAGCAGACCGCTTTCTAAAATTCTTTCGGTATTTGAAAGTATACGTTTCCAGTTTGATGATGGAAAAAAGAGGAATCTAGGAAATTCCTCAAAGTTTGCGTAGCTTCGTTTGATTTCGGTATTTTTCTGAATCAATCATATAATCTAATTCAATAAATATTCTCGTTATTTTTTAAGTAACCTGATTATAAAACTTATTATAAAGATTATGTTTTATTGAGAAAATATTTTAGTGCTGGAATCAAAAGTTTCACACATAACTAACGTCGATCATGTAAACTAATTATTTATTAACAATATAATTGTATACAGTAAATGCTGTATTTAAGTATTTTCCGACAGTTACACAAATATCAAAATAACTACTAATTACAGGAGAGTGAAAATATAATATAATTTTATTTGACGGTTAATGTACAAAAACGCTTTTGTAAGCGATACCGATCTTGAGTGATTGCGTCAATCTAGCGTGATGAATGACCGCGTGAATGACCGCCCGCCACCCCTCCACCTCCCACCCCTTGGTGATTCTGTGTACAGACAGACGTAAAAATATGCACCTACAGTAACTCAGTCTGCATTATTTATAAACAGCACTGCTAATAACTGAACACCATCAGATTAATGCTGCACAATAAAATGTAAATGTACGAGAAGCCGAGCCTTACAATTCGCAGGTTTATGTGTTACTGCTCATGACATGTGATACACTCTGGGCACTATTACTCAAAATATGATAAATTCCTTTTCTTATAACTACAATTAACCTTTTAGAATTATTACAAACAGGTGTAGTTCATTTGATAATCCGTTTCCGTTAAAGCAGGCCTTCTGCACGTTACTTTGTAGCGGCACAGACGCAGACATGCAAACATCGATGTTACATCATAATAAGCCTGTCCCGAGAGCCCCGTGAGATACGCACTAATTAAAACGAATATTTCCCTAATTACAAAATTGTTAGGTTAAATTTATCACGGTAAATGGCTCTGCTACAATATAACTGCTTTCTTCTTACCTACTGGTTTGATTTCATTATTATATGCTTAAGCAGTTAAGTATGAGCTGTTTTTAAAAGTTGTATTAGTTACACCATAATTTTTTTCGCATATAGTATATAAAACACTTGTCATAAAATATATTTGTCTGTACTATTCGTATCTGGCTGGTTTTCATGACATTAAAAAGGTAACATTTCAAAAAAGAATCAAATTAGGAAAATTTTGTTTCCCTCTATTTTTCATTTGTTTTTCTTTCTGTCAAATTGAACGAATCGAATGAAGAAATGAAGAAGCCCCAATATTTCTACAGCAACGTAATTATGTCTCTACCTACAACATTAATTTACATTTAAATACTGTATTTAAATGTAAAGTAACTTTAAATATTCATATGAAATGCGATGAAACTTTTTCTCCAACCTATTATTATAAGACTATTGGTGGATAAAACTGAAAATGTAGCCTTGTCGAAATGGGAGTTTCACAGGATTACAATATAGGACCTTTACATAATTAAAAAAAAATACACATAAAAATTTATCTTATCTTATCTCAAATTCTGCCTGACTATATAATTATACCATGTATCATTTGATATCAAAATTTTACATTTTCATAAAATTGGTTAAACTATACGCTTACGAATATGTTGGAAAATGGAAAATAACCATTGTTACATAATATGCATAAAAATAACCCATTTAGCATTGTATCGTTGTTTACCCTTACTTGGCCGTCTATTTCCACCTTTCTAGGGAACATGAGCTGTTTGATGTTGAGGCCATATTTCCTAGCAATGTTACCAAAAATCCAGAACTACGATTTTTGACTTCTGGCAGTTTAATAATAAATCTATAACGTATGCTATCAAAATATTGATATCCAAGCACGAGAACCCTTGACCTAATACTGTTATTAATGGTTTGTCAAAATTAAATCTCCCTTAGGTGCATTTGGATTGGGCAGATTTTCACCATCTTAAATCCATGGTTAAATAGATATGCTGTAAAAGCCATAGAGTGGTAAGTCGCAAAAAATCTAATTAGGGAGTGTCCCTAATTAGATTTTTTGCGACTTATCTTCCATAATACAGATAAGTGAATACATAATAATAATTCACATACTTATATGAGTCAACAGTAACAATTGAACATCAATATTTTTAGTAAACAGTAACATGCGGTAATTACTGTTACAGTAACAGTAACATTCTTTAACTAATGGCTTAAGTTTTGAATTGAAGTATAAATCCTTGAAGGATATATTGTTGAAATTACACAGGCCTGTAAACAAACGGCACACGTGAAGCACTAAGCGTTTGTAATCTGTGACCGGAGTCGTCAACTTAAATAAGATATGTCATATTCCGCGGATGGGGATGGAGCCGCGTGCGCGACATAAAGAGGGTGGCCAAATTCATCGAGGAGGTGTGTAAGTGTTCAGACTAGCTTGTATGGAGATCGGGTCTCTTTTTGAACATTTTTATATTATGTCCCCAGAGATAAGATCTTATAACATAATTATATGTATTGTATGATTAGCGACGTGAATCGACGACTTAAATCAAATATAAAGTGACATGGATCATGTTATTATAATACTACCCTGACCCGGCAAACGTTGTTTTTCTAAATAAACTATTTAAAAGGGGTATAAAAATATCCCATGACCTGTTCAGGTTTATCAAATATACATAAAAAATGACACTGTGGCACGAGATTGTTTTATATTACATAATTAATAACACCGTGTAATTGTTCCATATTTTAAAAAGTTAATCTTCAATCGCATCTCCCTTCATCAAATAAAACATGAGTAACAAAAGCGCTTAATGAATTGATCATTGTTGTGAATCAAAACATCAAATTATTAAATCGCCCCCTTCGGCCTTTCCAATCGCCGGGGGGCGATGCGATGCAAGCAGATAGAGCCTGCGGGCGGCTGCGGCGGCTGGCGGCGCATCGATCACCGGTTCGAGTCCCATTTACGACAGCCATAAAACGAAGCCGAATCCAATTGGATTATGAGTGCATATATATAAAAACGTAGCTCGATGATTGCACAACGGGGTCGTAAATTTATCGTAATCTTGATTTTAAAACGAAAGTAAAGTTTAGCTTAGAGTCTGCGACCATAGCTGACAACATGACTGCAGCAACACGAGGTGTCCCTTGCTGTACGTCGCCCTGAGTAGTTTGGGCTCTATCTTTGGGAGTCGTGAGATTTAAACTTGAGAAAGTCTCCCCGTTTTGAAAAGTTCGGAAAAGCGAGCACGTACTTGTCATTAATACTTAGCTATGTTTTGTGTTTGTTTTTATTAAGTCATAAAAAATGTAGTTATCTATGAGAGGTATTAACTTATAAATGCTTTGTAATCTAGCAAAATACTGAGCACGACGGGCTTCTAACAAAAGTAATACATTATTGACCTCTTCCATATTATTTACAATAATGATTTTTTTACAAGAAATAAACCTAAGGGTAAATGAAAAATACTCAGGCTTAAAACAAATTATAAGTAGGTACCTAAAATACAAGATATTTACTATTTTATAAAGCAAAGTAAGTAGCTAATGCGCATACTTGAGTATCTTTTTTATTATTATAGCTATAAAGTAAATTTATTGATATGTAAATGCTTTACAAATTACGATATGTAATTCTAATTTTGGGATTAGGTTATATTACTGTTACTGATGGTAATAACGAATATACGATGTTTATAAATAAAAACTCCAACCGGAACTTATCATTTGACGCAAATATGGACTCTACAACACTTAACAATAATGTAAAAATTGCAAACCGCCTTAAGATAGCATTCGACTTTCCCAGTTACACTATACAGCTAAATAAAATAAAATAAAAAATGTCTAAAAAGTTATCCTCGGCTCGTATGGACCAAACATGCTGAGGCCAACGGTGAGGTAGTTTTTACCCCACGACCTGTTATTCAATGTTTATCGAATTTAGTCAATTACTTTATGTGTAAAGACGGCATGGTTAAAAATATCTGCCTCTCTTTCAATCTATTCATTAAGGAATGGGCAGAATTAATTTAGGAAACGTCAAGAGTTGACACTTCACGATCCATACAATTGTTTTAAGCGAAATATTTCTGAAGAATGAAGCGGGTTCACTGGAAGAGACTTCTTTAGAAATAAGTACCCTTGTACTTTCGCTCCATTATAAATGGAGCGAAACTCTCATTAAATTTTGTGTGATGGATAAAATATGTAAGCATTCACACATGTAAAAGATTACAATTTATTTTTACTATAGATCAAGTCGTAATCAAACTTTGTTGTAATACGACGTCAAGATTGTTAAGTTATGTTAACTAAAATTAAAAAAAAATGTTTTTTCTTCAGAGCAGTCCCCTAGATACCAGGTTCGTCTCCCGCCACGGGAAGTATTTATTTCCAAATTTGAATATTAATTAAATAAATACTTTAATTATCCCGTGATATAACAGTCCGGACTCACACAATACTACAGGAACAATATTTGATTTGTGCGAGCTTAAGCAGTATTTACTTTGTGTTGTCGGGTCATGGTAAGTTCCTGGGGTCGGCCTTCAACCCTGCGCCGCGCATCCTCTCTATGCTCTAGTCGAGGTTACGGAGCGAGACTCACTTTTAAAACGAGACACTCGTCAACAAAAATCTAAAGACAGCTGATGCAATGTTGATGTCTCTAGAGTCTACATCACTCGGAATCTTTAGGTGCCTCTTCACGCCTCGCTTGAAGGAATCATTATCTCATGAAAAATACTCTCCTCTTTCTTTATTACTTGTGTTAAGAAGATTATTGAAAACAAACAATTTAATCAGCTGATACGATCTTAAAATTGAAACATATGTTGGGTCTTTTACGTAATGACAGCGTTATACAATACTCGTAGGTAGGTCAACCAACAAGCGGTGCTAATTATCACTAAGTTCTACAACATTCCATGTATTAAGATAAGCTTGTGTAGGTTTTAGAGATACTAGAAGAACTTGGGAACAGTATAGAGTGCAACTTTTGATAGAACTCGGTATGTGTATGTGTGTGTGTGTGTGTGTGTGCTATATGTCCGTCGTGTATAGGACCGTGCAATAACACCAAGCCATATGTCAGCTGGTAACAAAAGGACATTCCGCGCTTTGTATTTCAGCAACACGTCGGGCTCTAACCGCACGCTGACATAACTCCATCGTTCCGTGGGCACGAGCCCCGACGCAGGTCTACCCTTCCGCCGCGACGGCGTGGAATCGGCAATTATTCTGTAAAATATGGCGCATTTTATGATAAATTTATTATTATTGACGTGTTTCATTTCCATAATTCAACTTTTTAGGGCTTTTGATGTTGGGCGGGCGCACGCGGTCGGACTCGCCGCGCTTGGGGTCACTTAGTTAGCGCTCATGTGCCGTATGATCTTCTAAATAAGTCTAATATTCCTAGCGATATAAGTGGTTGCCACCCAATAACAACTTGTATTCCCTAAGTAATAAGAACCATGGCATGACATTTCAGAAAAATTATCATAATATCAATGTTAATTTATTAATTGATCAAGAGAGTGAGTACAATATTTATTGACTACTTCAGCCATTTATCACAACATCACACATTGTGTTGTGTTGTGTAACGAATACGTTAATATGCTCTGTGTATAAATTCTTTAAGCACTACTTTCAACTTATTTGAATCGGTCAGAAAAGTTAATTTAGGGGGAAACGTGTTATACAACCTGGTCGCCGTGAACAGGGCGCTGTTTTAAAGCAAAGTAGTTAAAGATACTGTAAGATGATGTAATATTAATATATTATATAATATATAAGACATGTGATTGGGCTTCACCACTTGTAGTGTAAGTAATGCTTGCGCGCTGCACGTGCACCCAGAGAATGGGTTGGTACTGACACGAGCATAGACGACACGTGGCCGGCTGAGCCCGACCGGCACCTCTCCAGCCTGTATACCGGTGACTACGTTATCTAACTGATAGTAGGTACTTGACCATGTGAGTGACTACTAGATTTGGGACACGTGAATAAAATTCAAATTAGTAAATGGAATATCAAAAACAAACATACCATTAGGATGTACTCCATTCATAAGGTCGTTTCTACTAAGTCGAATGTAAACGTTCGCCAGCCACTCGTACCACATTCGAGACCGCTTTATCAATTTGAACGATCTAAGTTAATCCTCGGTGCAAAATGGTAATCTTGAGCCGTCACACTAATGACTGCCTTCACTTGCTATTAAATCAGAGAACGAAATTTAATGGTGATCCTACGGAGCTACACATTTTTTATTCTTAACGGGGTATATTGGTCTGAATCTCACCTAATGGTAAATGAAGATTAGGCCTAATATGTAAGCAATCACAGAGGAACTGGCAGAAGTGGTGTTAACATTATTTTTATGGCGGCAGACATAGGTAAGATGGACGTGGAAATATTTAATATTTTTACATCTTTTAAATAGAAACAAACTGTCATTATAATATCAAAATTAAAACATTTCTATTTAACTAATTCCAACTATTCTATTTATATACTTTTATCTTATGTGTTTATATATTAATAATAGTCTTATTTATTAATAAAATAAAGTATTCACTGCAATTATTATATTCTGTCATTTTTTAAATATTACATACGACAGCGTTAGTCAACAATCGTATGGCCCGCGTGGACTATGGACACTCGCTTCCACTCGTAATGTATGTAGACCGGCCGGGAGACAGTTTTAAAGGTTTCTGACTTAGCTCTGGCAACCTTACTTACCATTTTTAATATGAAAAGGTAACTTAAGTGAACGATACGAAACTAAGTTACTTTTTGGTGTAAACGTTATATTGGGAACTCTTAAAAATAAATATATATACACGTTTATAATTCTTGTAGGTAAATTATAAATATCTTCAAGTTGTTTAAAAGTAAGTAAATGTAGTATTGTTCTTAGTTTTATATTGTAATGTTTGAATAAGTGGATAAGTTGTTAGGTGAGAAACTAATACAGTCATGCCTAGAAATAAGTCTTAACAAAGCTGACGTCATCTTGGCGAGTTTGCCTCGCGTAGTTTATGAGGCACTCGTTTATTATATGTTCTAATAAAGCCAAATGCACTGAGGTCGAAGTAAATTAGTCGTGTCATATGTCCAGCGCAGTGTATGGAGAACGTCAAGCGCAATTGTCACTTCCGCAGACGTCAGACAAACGTCAATGTTTTGCCATAATTTAATAATCTGTACTGCACATTTCTAACAGGAGTTAGTAACAAAATTGGTGATGAAATCGGACATATTCTGCCACCGTTTGCCGCAGAGCCAGTTTGTTGGGACCTGCCTTGGAAATTAGATTAATATTTGTACGTATGTAGAATTATATGGTGTCCGTATATATCTATTTGGACTAAATTGATATAATAAAAATTAACATCTTTTCCATTCTGTAAATAATACAACGATATATAAATAAATGTTGGTATATTTTTCTGCATGAAATTATATGTTGGTCGGCATATAAGAAGTGCCCACATTCCTATGAACTTTAAACATCTCAAAATTTTGTCAACAAAGAACACTATCTCATGATGATGACTCTACAAATTGTGAGTACTACATTATACTATTGAACTCGATACTCTCTTTTTCTCGATTCGCAGACAGTTGTCAAAATACATTCAAGTAATATTAAACATAACATTATATCGTCACAAAGTCTACACACAGTACAAGATTACACCAGGACGAGACTAGCGCTTAATATTTGTTCTTGGTGGAGCCTCAAAGGCGATGGAAATACGAGAGTGCTCGCTGAATAAATATAATGTTACCGTGGCCGGAGCCCGCCGCGCGCCGAGCCTCGCGCACGTCGACACGAGCGCCGTGTTACATTACGATCTTAGTTCTAAAATAATATCAACATAATATCAAGTAACATTTCAGCCATCTTGTTGAAAAAATATTATGAATAAATGTAAGTGAAAAGGTTTTTTGAGTATAATTTAATAACTAAACAAAATAGTTACTTTAAATCGTAATTTCATAATAAACTTATATCTAATGTATGCTACCTTTTTGACGATATAGTAATAATGAAGTTGACGACACGCGCAATTCTTTAAAACACAATGTGAAGCTTATGGTATCTGTGTGTGTGTCTGTGTAAGTAAGCAAATCCCAAAGCTATGTTACTGAATCAGCTCTTATATTCTGAGTCATGATTAGAGGCTCCATTAGCAAGTCAATTTTCAAATATGGAACACAATGACTTCCATATATTAATTATTAATATCGAAATTAATCTCAAATTAATTTTTTGTTAGTATCGTGCTCGCGTTAGCTCTACTGGAAGATAAAATCAAGCTATACACTCGAATTCTTCATCCACAGATTATCTAGCAACCTCACCACATTATTTTATTGACAGGCAGCAGATTAAGTCAAGTAGGTGTTACTTAGCTAGACTAACACAATTCCTACTACTAAACAACATTTCTCAGTTTTCTGCTGTACATTTGAAATTACATAATTAATTGTTCGTGTTCGCGGTGCGTTTGTAGATGTGGTCACTGCAGCTGACGTTCACTAAATACATAAAGTCTAATAATTAGTATGTATGATAGTTGTGAACTCCGCACTACACAGAGAATGTTTCAAAACGGTCCAAGAACTTCATCTACAGAGACACCGCGCATGTGGTACTATAATATAGTAATGAGATAGATACTGAAGTTAGAACTAATAAGATACAAGTAAGTGTATGTGCCTGCTGTAAATTTAATTAGCGATCAGGATTCGCCCTCATGTCGCTAGTATCCCTACTTTTTGAGAACCTGAATATATGAATAAATCTTGGTCATGGCAAAAAGCCTCGTGTCCAATGAAGGCATCCAGTCAGAAGATGCTGCACCAGCTACTGACCGCTCGCCGCTGACTGTTCCAGAATATATAAATATATGAAAAACCACAATGCAGTTCACTCATTAGTTCTAATTGCAAAAGTAGTATAATTATTTTGAAGGACTGAGTGAAGGAGACGCCAGGTGGATGACTATTGTTTACGTACATTTATACGTCATGATACATGTCCAATTTAAGGCTATTACCGCGCGTCGTCGACATGCTCGTACGTCGCGGTCAACCGCCGGCCGTCGCGCGTCAACGGCCGCTGTCGCACGACGCCGCATAGCTACAAGCACGCAACATCTCGTCGCCCCAATTATGGCATTCATTCAATGGAACTTCGCTTGTGGGCATACTTAGTATAGATTAGACCAAATTGGTTGCATATTAAGCTAAATTTGTGCTTTGCAGACGAAGAGGTATTATACTCAAATACATTGGGAAAATTGCTTGGACTTTAAAGGAATATCGAGTAAATTTGACCTATCAGATATTATAGCATGGAATAAAATTAAATATGTAAATGGAAGAAAGACGAAGTACAAATGGAATGTCGTTTTTTTATTATTCGCAGGCAAATGATTTCTAATACTATTTGCATAAATAAAACTAGTCGTAGAAATTGGCTTTTATACAGCTATGTTTATGATACTTAGTCCAATAACATCCTTATCCGAGCGAGATCTTGCGGAAACATCATACGTTCAAATTGGTGAATGTATTAGTAAGCTGATCATAAGCCGGACTTAACGACCGCGGTCGGCTCAGCTCACCACCAATACGTAATTTAGAGGCAGCTATTAATTTGTATTAATCGCTAATGTTTATAAGGATACATTGCTTATGATTAATGTTACAAAATCATGTTTTTGGACTCAACCCTGTTACTTTATCCAAATACGTCTGCAATACTATATTATTATGCTGGGCTAATCAAATTTATGGTATTTTAATTAACAACTCGTTTCATGTACAATGTCTGTAATAAACAATTATTCGCTCACGTAATATTAATTCAGCGTTCCTTTTAATGCTGCAAAAACTTGTTAGGGATACATGAAGTAATCTATTATTGGAGGCTGCAATAGTCAAATTCTGAGATACGTTTACTGCTCACTGGGGATAGAAACGTACACTACATTAGGTTTAAACATATAACCCGTTGGCTCAAGCTAGAGCTGTTACAGTGGATTCTTCCAGTAGACGTGTCTAATAAATCCCGTGTAGCTTCGGCGCCCAGCGGCGTGGGCGCAGCTGATAACACCGCCCGTGGGTCGGAACTACTCGGAACTAGTATTTCTATTTCACACCACAACGCTGCCAACTAAAATGTAAAATCAAATAGAATATATTGTATCGGTAGTGAAACCACTGATTCTATTGTGACTGAATAAGGCATTATAAATGCAGTGATACGCTTCGTTTTACTTTAATTAAACGTACAGGAACGGGGTTTTATTAGGTAAGTATATCTATATCTTTGAACGTACAGTCCACTGCACCACCACACCAATGTCGTTGTATTCGCATAGGTAGATATTCATCACCTTTTAATCCGTAGACTAGATTTAACTTTCCAAAGGATTCGCTTAATTAAGTAACTCACACTCGCGCTCGCATAGGGGTCATTACGATGATTGTTTTACGATTTGTGAATTTGCCACTCGTCCGTCTGAAAACGTGAACTCTAAATTTTAGCAGGTTTTTAAAACGTGTTATTTTAAGTTGTATTTCCATGAAACTGTCACGTCCTCTATAATATTTGTGGACTGCGTTTGAACACGTCCATTGTCTTGTCTTTGTTTGTGAGAGGAGCCGGTTATCACATCCGTGACTCGCTAACAGCGCGCGTATCTAAAAGCTAAGGAATTTTGGGTAAACAGGCGACCTCGTAAGACCTGTTGTACGCTAAGAGAATTGGTGGAAGTTTTATCT
This sequence comes from Acentria ephemerella, assembly GCA_943193645.1. Taxonomy (NCBI): domain Eukaryota; kingdom Metazoa; phylum Arthropoda; class Insecta; order Lepidoptera; family Crambidae; genus Acentria; species Acentria ephemerella. The sequence goes on from OW971889.1 coordinate 11,393,217, forward strand.
GAAAGGCAAGATTCCGCGACTGCTGATAACAATCAGAACAGATTCATAGAGGCCCACACTCGGGTAGATTTAAAAACCTTCTATGGTATAAAGTTGGCCTTTGTTCATTGAATGTCGTATCATCACTCTGACGTAAGTTAACTGGGTCTAATACGAACAACTATGAGCACTTAGCACTAAGTACAAGGGACAAATGCTTTTACCACACACGTACTGACACCGAGGAGACCAGACGTGCACGTGTTGTGGCGCACATGAATGCTACGTCGACGCGGGGACCGATTGTTTGCTCTCTCGTCAGTATTCAGGTCGCTGTACAAGTAAAATGCTTGACTAAGCGTGATTGCATGTTTCAATAGTTTCACATTAATATTTATTTTTTGTGACGGTATTTCTAAAATGGCAACGGTTATTTAAATGACGTATGAATCTGGTTGGCTTTATAATTTGTGGGTTACAGGATATGGTTAAAATCTCTCCAAAAATACACAATATCAGATTCACACTGGATTTTATTGGAAGCGGACAAAACAAATTATCTAAGGTAACCATTAGATCAAAAGAGTGTGTAGTTACATTATTAATGTGGTCCCTATCAGTAACAACCACAACGAAAATTGATTCGTCAATAAGTAAGAGCAAAGACAAGAGCGACCAGATTACTACAAGAACTAAATGTTGCTTCGCGTTGAAAATTAATTTTACTAAATCGTGTCGTGACCGGCGTGTTCTAATAAACAAAACTATAAAATAAACATCAAACTATTTATCACCCACTTAATGTTTATTCCTTTATTATGTTATCTACAAAACCATTCAATCTATTAACGGTATACGATTAATAATAATTGTGAGTACAAATATCAATATTAATTTTTTACTCTAAAATTTCAGCTCAATACTCAAAGTTGCAATCGAATTGAAGCGCCTCGCTCCTGTTTGTCATTGCTGTCAAATCAAAAGCGTTTTTACCTTTAACCTCTTTTTATATAATACGCCTGCCATGCACAGGTACAGGGGATAACTCCTCCTGCAGCGAATACGAAGGATCTTTGATGACTTGTACAAATCAGGAATGTGTCTATTTACATTTGCCCGTGGTGCATAAATAAGTCGGATGACATGATTTTATGTGCAAAAGCAGATGTTGTTTAACTGCGCTATAAAGTGAATAGCGAGTATCCCACGGCGCTGGTCACACACGGAGCGGCTTCGGATTAAGGATCCTGATTGCGTGATGGCGACGACGCGGGGACCGAAGGCCGGGGGCCGGGGGCCGGGGGCTGTACACACTCGTTAAACATTTTCGGCACGGAACGATGGTCGAGTGGGAGCGTAGCCTGCGCGGGCCAGTCTCCGCACGATTATCTCCATTAGTAAATTCTTAACATCGCGTCGGCAAACTTACTTGGAAATACCCTTCCATGTACCTCCCACCACCTCTATGCTCATTGGATTAAAGTCTAAATCTCCAACACTAGCCTCAACACGTCAAACACAACCAAGCAGTTAAGAGTTCGCCTTTTTTCTCCACAGATGAAATTTGATACAATTTTAATGGATATTTCTCGTAAATAGCTATTTGATATGACAGCCGTTTCATGGTAACAGTTTGAAGTCGGTCAGCTTTTTGTGGTAATGTTTTAGATTGTCGTGTCTGCACGATTATGTATATTGGTCACGTAAATGCTCTATAGCAAGTAACGCTGTTCGTTCATGGAGCTGGCTATTAACAGCTAGTCATGAAAATATATAGTTAATTATACATTTTCATTTATTGATCGGAGGTTAAGATGATTCAGCTAAAATCTTTTGTGATTAAGGACGATTCACCATCAACGTTCTATTTACAAAAACGTGAACTATACGAAATTTCTATTCGAATAACCAATTAGAATATTTGCCGTCAGAAATAAGAAGTTATCGTTGTTATATTTCCGAGTATATGTTTGTAAGTCCCATTAATTGATATTAGTAGTCGTAAATTACCAGTCGTGATCTGGGGAAGCTGTGACTGGTTCATCGCGAGTGTTTACCATGCACGGGCGTGGGTGAACCACTGCTCTCAGTCCCCACACAATTACGCCGTCCTAATTCTAATTACAGCGGACAGTGAATCATTGTTTCACTTTTAATCTATTACGCTAAAATAGTATAATGAGCTAACAAACTGTATTTCTGTATTAATAGACTGTTCAGCGAGCTCGAATAATGTATACGTGCTTCAATGCTTCATCCATGAGTCGTAAATTTTACAACCATTGTAATTGACTACTCAGGTAATAGAAAAAAAAAATATTATTAATCCCTACGTGAAAAATTATAGTTAAGACCTGCGTTGCCTCTGCTAAAACGCAATGAATGCCTCTCGGTAGTGTTGTTTTCATGCAACATTCGCGTCTTTATCAGCTACGTCGATCGCAGCGAGCCTAAATCCTCCGGCCACTTTTCATGCGACATACGCGCTCTCCGAACGCTCGTGTGATCGCGAGGAGCTGTAAGCCTGCATAACAAATCGACGCGCGCGCAATAAGCTCGGATAACGAACGCCTACGCCCTGACACATTCGTCTGTCCCATTACACGGAACCTGTGATAGATGGCCCTATTTACATGATAAGTGTAAGAAAAACGTTTCCAATTCCAAACTCAGTTCGCTTGTCTACGTCTGTTAGTCTTGGTTGGACTCCAATCCTTTGAACGGCTATTTCTTTTTGCAACTTTAGAAAATGTACAAATACTTCAAAAGAAAGTTATTCACAATTTTACTCTGCTCAGCAAGTTACAGTTACAAAGTTCCTCGAGCGCTCTATAGAATGCGGAATTTAGAAAGGGTGTATTGTCCTATTTGTTGTTAGCAGGAGGGGAGCAACAGACAAATCGTCAAAAAACATGTCCCATTAGAACGACACAAAGATAAATTTGAGCGCAAGTGCAGAATCTCATGGGAAAGTGGCGGCGTGGTGTCACAGCCGACGGCGGGCGCTCGTTACGATATTAATTCGTGACAGACTTCACGCCGCGTAAAGTGATCGGCACCTGTCACCTGTCACCGCACTGAGTTGCTTTGAAGCCATGTAAATGCTTTTGAAAGTATTCAATTTGCATGAAAGTGCCTACTGAAATTAGAAAATAAATAATTTGGTTGAGTTTAGTATACATTGAGGAATTAAATGCATGCTGTATTGGCCACAATGTAAGGATCAACATGGCTTCAGTACAGAATGCATTTAATTTTTTAAATAATAAATTGTGTACTTCATTGGATTTAGTGAATGACAAAATAACCATTAAATAGAGCGATCCCAATTTTTTGCATAACGTTATACAAAGAGTGGATAAAAATTTGAATTTGAAAGCGTGTGCTAAAAAATGCATCGTAACATCATTATGTTGCACACGATGCAAATTGGATTAGAGCCGGTGTAGTTGGATTAGTGCATGGGGCATGTGCCCCAAACGGTACGAGCAGATAAATATGCAACATACGTACATATTTAATATGTCAAATGAAAATTAAAAAAATATATAACATTTTAACAGGCAACTTCTTTTATTTTTTTACAAATACCTGCGTTTGTGTCCAATAATCTCGTGTACCTGCCGAGTTTATACTGGAAACCCGCTTGTACTTGATGCTCCGAAACTATATTGATAACTAGCACAGTTGGTAAGAGCTCATAATCTGTTCTAAAGCCGTAGTAAGAGGTTCCCGTCATAACTGCCAACTAATGTTTACTTTGGACCCGACCGTTATTACTTTTTTGTTCGAGTGGTTCAGCCCTCCCCCTTCCCCACACGTCGGAGGTGTGTTTCTGTCGCTCACAAGTTTCTTATATTTGCTATCAATCTTTAGCTGTGTCCGTTTTTAGGGTTCCGTTCTCGAAGGGTCCAAAGTAAGTCCTATTGCTGTCACTCACGTGACCGTCTGTCCCTCTTTCACACGAGTTTTCCAGGCAAACGGTTAGGGCTACTGTCTTCCAATTTTGCATTTTGTTGACCCAAATCCATAAAAATTTAGCTAATCCCATTGAGTGGGGTATCGTTCTTTAGAACTTATTGAGTAGGTGTACGTATCCATGGCTACGTCACAAGACTTATTTTCACAAGGACGTTTCATTATAGCATCAAATGAAGTCCATTGTTATCGTTAGGATTGGATTTACGCTCGGAGTCAGTTTTGTAATAACTCCGTGTTGAGCTAAGCCCGTCAGATTGTTGGCTGCTCTAAGGACTATATAATACTAGACAGTTTTGTACAATTTTTGCATAGCATGAGCCACGATGTCTATGAGACAGTATTCCCTTTTTATTGAGTAGTCTTATTATAGTATATTTGGTCTCAGACAATTATAACATCAGCTGCCGGAACCCTGCACGAGGCTGAGCCGCCATGCTCTTGACCGCTTTCGTTGGGCGGTTGTCACCATAAAGAGAACGGTCGTCCATCTCTTCGACATCAGCAATTATATCTAGAACTATCTGAACTGGTTCTATCGCTTTGGTATTTTGTGATATACACTTTAACTACCATATGTAACGCTGGATATCTTGAGATAATTTTTGTTTTTTATTATACCTACCTAAGTAATCTTTGAATCTGCATATTCCATTACTAACCCTCTTCCATACGATCATCATACACACCTAGAGTATACCTATAAGATATTAAGATAACATATATGTATGTCTTCAACTAAACAACTAATTTCAACTAAATACTTGAAAAAATTATTAAAAATTGCTTTTTTCCCGACAATTTAGGCGGTGTAACATGAAATACAGTTCTAGTTTAGTAACAGTCAATCCTAGGCCTAAGGAAAATGTTTGAGCTGTTTTTGCTGTCATCTCTGATTTTCCTGACAAAACAAAGATTGTTATTATTAGTAATGAATCAAATTAACGCAGCTTATCATTTAAAACATAAGTGAAAGGTAAATTTCTCATGCATTCGTGTAAATGTTTGTACAACGTTGTCGGTCGGTCGGTCGGTGTGCTGCACTGCATCATGTTACATCTAGGTTTGTCACACATCAGGGTTAGCTCAGGGTTAGATTTCTGACATGTCACAACGCCTGACAGGAATACAAACGTATGTACACATACGTTAGTATATTTATGAGGTTAATGAAAATATATCACCCACAGTCCATTAAGGAAACATTGTGTTTGTTCTGTGTGTCTCATCTATTGTTACTAGAAATAAATTTAGATCATTTCTCTCGTGCTCTTAATTGTCGCAACGCAAAGTTAGGCATATTGGGCAGACGACCTGAGAGATAGATCCATTTCATTCATTCAGTAAGTTGTTTGTGACGCTTCTTTGTTTGCGGTCAAATATTATCAACATTTATACAAAATATATCAATATATAATAGATTTAGTTATGGATACTAAATAACGATTATTATATAAATATCAGAAATATACTGAATACTCATTATACAAATCTGCCCCTACTGAGATATGAAGCCGGGACCTTTGGTAAAGTAGACAGGGGTACTGACAATTCTACCAGGCGGTCGGCGATGTATATTTGAGTTAAGTGTCGTAACCATAGTTGGATTTCCTTGTATATAGATAGATGTCTATCTGGAGCAATTAATACCCATCATCCAGTCGTTATTGACTTGTCGTCGCCGCAGACCCTCGGAGCGCTCTTTCGCCAGGGCGCCATCTTTGTAGACTTATTGTCATATGTCTTTCAAACTTACAATCTATATAATACCTCACCTAATCTACTCCTAATCTATACCTCTGTTACATTGATTCCTTATAACAAGATTGTTAATATTTAAAATGTATATATTCTTAATCTATAATATTCTGTCTACACTTTTAAGTATACCTATTTACCGCCTTGGACTCAAACCATTTCTTGATACATATCATTTGGTATAACATCGTTGAACGCTGTCAGTCAGTTGTGTTTCAGCATTAAGTTCGTCATCTGAAGGCTCGCATTAAGGCGTCAAGTCTGTCTCAAAGCCGCCGCATGATTGCGACCGCTCAGACATTCGGCTGCGGTTTCCATCTTCGCTACCTACGAATACCACGGAAATTATAGCTCTTGCTTCATTCCGAATAGAGTGTACATTATAGATGGTAATATCTGCAGCCATCTGCGGCACGACGTGATCCGAGACATTAGTTCCATATAATATTATCAGGCGCACGCCTCCGCCGGGACCCCTGAACTCTTTACCTACCCACGTTTCTGAACGTGACTGTTTAACAGACTCGAACATTTTAAATATCCCTGCATTGTTTTGCATAGCAATAGATTCGAAGATCGAATCGATTGTGAACACAATGCCAGCGATGTTAGAGCAACGACAACCGATAGTAACTACTGTACACAACGTAAGCAGATCAAATACAGATAACGTGCACCACTACACGGAGACTACGTCCACGAGAATTTAGAGCAATACCGTGAATTAAGTGTAGTCACGTTGTATTGGGAAGCAGGGAAATTGTATCTTACGGTGTCTACATAAGATTTCTTCTTTATTGTTACAGGATAGGCAAGTAGTACCATTGATCTACCACTTGCCATCAAGTGGTCCAAATGTTTCTTTGTCACCCTTATTATATTAAAAAATGGTCGGCTGGACAAAAATAGTTTCAAAGTATGGTTTATACATAGGTCATGCAAATTTCAGCTTCATGTACGCGCGTGCCATCTGCCAGACACATCACGAGACAGTGTTTCATGAGTAGCTCTGTGTAAATATTGAAACGTTAATGGCGTGAGCTTCGCTTCAAATTCAAAGTAATGTAAAGAGGCAGACCAATATTTCGCATACTCGAGCCCTTTACTTAATGATAACTTTACTCTTGAAGGCTCATTGTTTTCATGGACCTTAAGTTACATGCATGAAGTATAGATTGAACCGCAGGACAGACGTTGCGATTAGCCTCCTTCTGACGTAATAACAAATATTAGGGTCAGTATATCCCATTCTCGCACATAGAAATTAAAAAACTACGGAGATGCTTCCTTATGCAGTAACCTTCTTTCTAAATGTCATCTATCCTTTTAACAATTATATTGAAAGAACGAAATACGCCGAACTTCAGTTTAGATCCGAAGGTCGAGTAACTTCTTCTGAATCAAGCCCTCTACCTTCAGAAAACCACCGAGGCTTTGAAATAATATTGTGAAGTCATTCGTCAATTGAATCAATGAAAGTATTTAGTCTTGAAGTTGCAATATTACTTACTGGTACATTAATATATTTTTGTTGTCACCTTTCATACTTTTTAATATAACACATCAAAGTCAAAATATTTTATTAAACTTTATTTTGTCAATCAAAGCTATCTGTTCATGAATCTACCGGGGGTCTTGTTCTGAGAACAACAAGCTAACTCAGCGAGATTTGACCCTCGCTTTACACGTCATTGAGAATTGTTTGAAAAATGTTAAAATCCTCAGTCAATAACAAAACTATGAATTTTAAGACAGATGAAATAATTGTGATTTTTAACATTTCCAATCACAGACATGTAAATTAATACTTAAATATATAACAAAGTAATAGTGTTTATGTCTCTCGATAACAATTGAAATTGTCCATTAAATATAAAAAATCTATTATTCCACGCATTCTTATCATCTAAATATTCCGAAAAAAACGTAAATTTTGTTTAACATAAACTTTAAATTTGTATAACAATATTACAACAATAATAGTTACGGTACAGAAACAAATTATTCTATAGTTGCAGCTTTAATCTCAAGAGAAAACCTCAATGAGAAAGCTTCTCTAATCTCAAAGTATCCTGATACTTGTAGTGGTCGCTACATAGTTTTCGTAAAGTAGTTATTATACAGCGGTCGACAGCAAGCGGCAAGTTCTCCATTAGCTTGAGAATGTAGCCATTAGTGGTTCAAATGGCTCAACGTGCGCGGGCGCAGACGACGTGCAAGGAAGTTGTTAACGCGCATTGCACCGAACGTTACTTAGCCAGTTGCTAACAGAACATTCAGACACTTTCAGAAAACTATTCGCCTAATCATTCTGCATAATATATTCTATTCAATACAACACCTTAGACAACACATACATCGACAATGCTATCACTATGCCGATAAATTTATTGGATTTAATGGATATAAATTAGCATCACAAATAAGACTATAATAATAAATAACAATGAAACAATTACATATGTCAAATAATTTCAAATACATTTCTGACCCGTTCTATGGTACAATCAGACTATTATGGGTGTCCAAGTATCAGGGCATTGTAGTAATAAAAAACAAGAAAAATATTTTTTTATAATAAACACAGAAAATGAAACAGTAGGAAGGTTACAAATGTGAAGATATAAGGTGTAGCAGATCTTTAGATATTAGAGACGACAGTTGATCTGAATAAATTGTTTGAGCTGAATAATATTCAAAATTATGCCAACTTCTGAATTGAATTACCAAAGGGACTAGAGCACACGTCTCCCGTCATTCTGGATCTCTTGCAGTTACGAATTGAGTTTTAGTTTCCCCAAAAACGTACACTGATTAATCTATCCCTGTATTAATTAATGTATGAAGTGATAATAATACATAAATTCGCCATGCTAAAGTGCCGGCGGGCTATAAGGGTTCAGAATTCAGATCCCTTCGGAAGAGGGGAATTTAATTAGAAATCTATGTAATGGTACAGTACATACTCCAACTGAATGATCTTCGATTTGAATATTTTGGATCAATTTTGGCAATTTGAATTTGTAATATGGTGCTTATTTTTCCTTCTTAGCTATTTCTATACATACATGAAGATTTCCATACGATATGAAAATGGATGAGTAAGAGGATATCTGACAACGATAATGGCGACTATTTCTTTAGTGGCACCCATCAAAGAGCTATCAATCTCAACGTCATCAACGCAGAGACCAACCCTGTTCTGTTATTCAAATAACTTTCCGTCCGCTTGTAGTGGGAGTTATTCGAAACATGTTTTTGTAGCTGTCACATCGATCTTCATAAATATAACGCCATTCTTGTTCCCTACCGTTACTAATTCTGCCACAATTTGACTTGTGACCATGCTCACTATACTTGGCACCGTAATGACACGTGTTTGATGCCTTTGTAACTTACTACACTAACATTCCTTTAGCAAATCATAAAGAAATTAAGGAGTAAACGAAAACTTCTTGTTTTAGAAATACTTAGAAATACTACTTACAGTAACCTTGGTTTTGAAGATATCATTTCATATTGTAATAGACGTTCGCTCGAACCTTAGTAGTGCTAGTATTTAGAGAAGGCTCAGCGGCTGATCTAAGCCTCGGCTGTACGACACGAGATTCAGACCCTCTTTAAACTTCACTTACTTGTACTAACGTCTAAGAGCGTATATAAGACGAGATACGTCCTCGTCTATAAGCTCTTAGACGTTAGTACAAAGTCATTAACTTTGTTAGCATTTGATGATACTTCGTGTTTTATTATTTATAGTTCTTGGCTCAGGAGCTGTAGCTATACTTATTTTGTTTACTTAAATAAAACTTTTATAAACCCGTTTCGATAATTCCTTTGGAGTTTTAAAACGATATTTATAATTTTTAACAATTTTCTATTTAAGCTTTCTATATTTATTATGAAAAAGGTTCTACTACCAACTACATATTTGACCACAGTGAAATTTGATCGGAATGAACCCTCAATATAAAAATATGAAAATTTGCGGAAACGTGAAATATTAAAATGATCAATCATTGGCAAAGTTTCGTTTGAAATGACGTGTGAAGACGTTTTACTAACCGCACTGACTACGGAGGTCCTGAATCCGAATCCTAATGACTGCTGATAAATAAAGCTACAGATGTCAATTAAATATATTTTATCAATGTTGATCATATTATAAACACGCGGCCCACCCCGACTGTTCCCGGAATATAAACTTTACTCATAAATCACTTTATGTACATTATCACTTTATCAGACAGACAGACAGACAGACAGACAGACGCGGCGGGGGAATTTGTTCTATAATATATAGTGATTTTTCTCATCAGTCTCGTATCCATAATACACGCTCTTAAATATATTGACCTTCTAATTGGTGTGCGATTACATAAAGGATAGTACATCTTTGCCGCCATAACGATTGGTGTTAGAGTCGAGGCTTGCTCCTAAATGTGTTTCAGTGCTTAAAGCTTTAATCTCGGCACTTTAAAACAAAACTGCCCACGTGCTATCTGCTGCCTAAGATTGTTCTCATGTCGTTCCACTAATGGGCCGTAACGGGCGCCTCCCCTCTCCCCCACTAATAGTAATGGCGCAGGAATCTGGACTATGAGTGGTCCGGGTAACGTCCGCCCCTCGCCGCATGTTATGACCGCTTCAGGGACGAGGAATTCCTTGAGCAAGCTTTATTTATCATCAGGATCAGCAGATTTTACCGTGCTAGTTTATTGTAACTGGAGAATACATTAGTTTTTATATAAAAATCTATGTTAAACAGTTTGGTAACTAAGGTTTAACATTTCGATTCAACACTTCTTTATTCTCTACAACATATATTGTTTTGAACAACTTATCTACTTGAGACATAATTTAACACAACTTTTTTGTATTGACTATAATTTTATGGATTCACCAGTACATTCTACCATATCGGAATGTAAACAATATATCCTAGATTTATCTTCTATATTAAGAATCGACAACAATCGTACCCTATACATACACATAGGACCTATACATAGGAACAATACATTTGATATATCCATCAATTAACTAAATGATGTGAAAATTAACCATCAATGTCAATATTTATTACAAAATGAAATTTAATTACAATAAAAATTATATTCACCAATAAAAATGTGTCAAATATAAACGAAAGGAAGCACTCCGGTGGTCCCGGTGGTCCCGGTGTCCTTTGGTGGCCCCCGTCGGTGGCTCCGTCGGTGGCAGTGTCGGCCCTCAATGTACGGTTTATGTGTGTACGTAGACTACACTTTAATGTGAGTAATTCGGCGTTATTACCAGAGCACATTTTAATAATATCGTAACAAGATCAAAGCGTGTTTGAGTTGAACGCTCGTCTACGTAAAACAGAGATCCCGTATCCTCATAAATATCTAAGTACTTATACTTATAGGTATACATTGAAACTCACCAGTTTTCCAGCTAAATCATTATGTGCGCTTCTAGAAAACCCTCAAAGATACTAGGTTAAGTACTATTACCTACTCAGGGATTCTGGAAGAACACTAGTTTTCAGAATCGAGTGGTATAAGCTTTTAGTTCATCGTTCGGTTTTACTTCACAAGTACATCCTGGAGGTATTCCAGGACAGCAGACATTAGGATAAGGGAAGCATAAAAGATCCTATTGGGTCGAAGTGCTCCGGGTAAGGATCCTGGCCATTAACTAAGATAAGATAAGATACTTCACAATTAACAAGACGCCATGTCTCGTACCTATAGGATTCGTCTGGAGCGATTACTAAAATACAATAACATATGGCCTTAATATAATCCGACAAAAAAACTTATCTTAGTCGGATCATTTGAAACACACTACTCGCAGTAAAAATATATCCTGTTTGAATATTAAAAGATGAAAAATTTTTTTTTGTTCCCAACTTCATTAGTTATATTTATAACTAGTTGGTCCTAAGGTGTATTCTAACGGTGCTATGACAATAACTAAACCACAATACATACTCCAAAGAGGTCGTAGAACAAATTGCAGACATCACCAGAATAATGATAAAACTTGTCACGGCAAAAGAATTACTAGGAATTACAAAATAAAGAACTATAATTATAGTGACGCCGCTAACCGCTCGCCCGCTCAGCAAACAGCGCTTGGAGGAGCTTCACAAACAAAAATGCACTTAACTGAAGTGAAACATTATAGAACTCACTCAGAGCACAAACGACACAGGTACAATCGTCCTCAGAAGGTATAACGGAGAATTAACATTTTGTACAAGAAACGTATTCATATTAATTAGAGTGGTTGTGGTTGTTGGGACACCATTTTTTTCTTCTGTTATTTAAAAGTAACATAGTTGATACGAAGATTGTCCATGTGTAAATTATTGGTTGAAATACATAGGTGTAGTACCTGCAGCGCTGCACGCTTGTAGATCGGGCAAGCGAAGTTTTTACATGATAACATTAAGGTGTAAGGAACTTTAATCATAACAACTATCCATTAAGCCCATTGTATACATATTGGCTTTTTGTATCTGAAATAACCTATGTACACGGCGACGTTTGGGTGACCTTGACAAAAGGTGGTTGAACAATAGTATTTTAATTATTCTATCTTTTGACAGAGTTGTTTGTTGACAAGTTCTATTTTATATATATTTCAAAAGATCATCATAATTATCATGTACCTTATGTGTGTTCGGTATGCAGAGTCTATCATCTTACCGTTATAAAACAATTTTGACTTCTATGCTCTCTAGAACAAAATAATGCTTCTTCTTGACACTGCACAGAACTCGACACTGCCTGATGGTATGCAGTGACTGGAGTCGATTTAGCGTAGATAACATATTTTGCCAATTTCTTGTTGTATAAAAGAACCTCGATTCGATATTCATCGTGTTTTCCTGTTGACTGTACCTGGGGCTTCGCCTCAATTTACAAGTTATTTCTTAAAAGATCACGTTACTGGTAAACGTGAGTTGACTAAATCACGCCGTAAAATAAGCAGACATGTGTACAAAAAATTCATCTGATAATAATTATATATAAAACCTATATGACTATATGTAAGAAACGGCTGAGTTTAATCTTCAAACTGTGGTTTTAGTATTGGTTGAGATGCTATAATTTTAGTAGAAATAAAAAATAATGGTAAAAATAATTATCGTTACTGATCTGTCCATGCTCTAAGAAACCGTATTTGTTTAAAATACAGAGAATGGATTCATTGATCATAGGTTACGGCATTTATACGATCGACCTTTATGATGACCAACATTTTTTGGTAAATAACTATTTACAAATTAATGACCATGAAATATGTAAACAATAAAATGGTTTACTTTCACATGCTAACCGTGACGCTAGCTCTCAAACACTGCGATATATTTAATGTTGATATAATAAACAGGATGTAAACAAACACATATTATATTATACAGAGCTACAGCGCCCACTGTTGTCCTCTCCGAACAATCATTTATACCTTGGTATTGTGCACATTTGTTATTTATACGAAACGAACTTCAAAGAAAGAAAATTAATGTCACTCCCCTCTCCCCTCGCACTAATATGATGTGCACCGCAACATATGCGCCTATTAATGCGTTATATTTGTTAAAGCCTCACGTGCGAGAGCTCTCAGACGAGGCCTCCTCTCCCCCTGTCCCCTTCACGCCGGATTAGTGCTCCCCCCCCCCCCTCATTCACCACCACTGCGATAACTTCGTTACTCACTAAAAACTGCTCGTTATAACACGAACAATGAAAAATCTAGTAAGAGCGTGTCGCTTACACATAAAAGGTTCCGTCCGTGGTACTTGTACTGTTGTTCAATGGCGCTGATGCTGCAGTGGGCACATGTCTGATACTTAGTTAAAAGTTTAGTGTATTTCATTCAGATAAGGTGTAAAAGGCATTTGGTATCTGATTAAAGAAAAACCTTCTTTATTACATTCGTATTGGGGATTGCAATCCGGAAATCTATCAATGTCCACATGTCAAACACAATACCCATTTACAGGATCCAGTGACCGGGTCCGGTGATTGCTGTTGCTACACAAGTGTACAATTTCAATATTGATCTCTATTTTATCATTACAATCTAACTAAGGAGGCTGAAGCACTAGTCACGTTTCGTTACAGGTACACTGTTTTTTCGTTGAATTAAAATCAAAACTTAAAAGTCAAAACAGTTAAAATCTGAAAATAAAATAACAACTTCACAATTAACTGAGAAGTTAATTATTTTTTTTCTAAAATTATTTATTGTAAGATTTTGTAGACGAATCCTTGTTTACACTTTATTATCGAACTCAGTTGAAATGATAAATTAAAATTAAGTTCTCCTGGTTATATCAATGCGGCTTATTCCGTCCTGACCTGGCCAGATTAATGGAAGTCCGGTCAGGTCCGGCTGGATTGAATATAAGCCCGGACTGTAAACCCTAATTCTAATTGCATGCACTTTGTTCACATTACAATGTGTGTATAACAAGATGGATGTAGCAATGGGGTGAGTCCTGAATCATTTATTATTAGGACAACCTAGTATCGAATTATACTTCGTTGTGTTATTACGGTGAAATTTTGGCTGTTTAGAACTGTCGAGTTATGAGCTGATCATCTTGTATTTGAAGGCAAGCTTCTTATTGTACTAAACAGCATTAATCTGTCCCGCGGACAATACAATGCTACCTACTTCTTGGTTTGATTTAACTCACGTTTGAGTGAGTAAATTTGGCTTCGAAAGCATTAAAATATAGCCTGGTTTTGTGTACGTATAAATAATTATCTCGTTTGTTTATTGTAGTTGTAAATCATCGTAATCCACTTGCCTATGTTATGTTTAAATATCAAACGAGGCATGAAGATGCTTCTTATGGGTTAAAATAAAAGAAACGAATTAGACAGTATACTTCCACTTTCCTTGTGAAATGGACCCTAAAATCCATTTGATTTTGAAACGTTTTTATTAGTAACACTAGTGAATCTATTGTTGTTGGTACAGAAGGGTAGGGAGGGAGGGAGGGGCGGCGGATGTTATCTGCGTATGAATGGCGTCAATCCACTTCAGGCCCCTGCCAGTATAAACACAACGACTCTTCACATCAATACAATACATTATTTACTCAAGGATTTATTCAATTTAAATCAATCGCGAGAAGATGCCTTTAATAACTATGGAATTAATTCTGAAACGAAGTACATAGCATCGTTGCTTATACGATACCGGTTGGAGACAACAATTCGACAATAAGTTCAATTTTGTGGTCTAATGGCTGGGGAGCACATTTCAGATCTTTAGGTGCGGAGTTCGATTCACATTTAAGGCAGAAATATTGTGCTCGGTTTGGTTTGTGGTAGGGCTGTTTGTGGTAGGGCTGTTTCTAAGTCTGCCTGATTAGCTACCACCATCTCTCCTAAGACTTCCGGCATAACAATAATGTCACAACTAGGTAGTATGACAAAATAATAAACTACATAGTTAACTTTAAATTAAATGTCTACCTCATTAAAATTGATTCGAAATCATTTTTAATGTGGCGTAAGCCGTATAATCACACCAGTCCTCGAAGTTCTGCATAAAACCGCGTGGCGACACCGCGTTCTAACCCAATTGAACGTCTCGCCACCCCTCGTATCATTCAGCTTCCATAAAATTCACTCTGCTGTGCTCCCGGCGGGGCGGCGGCGGTTTGTGCAATAAAATACATATTTGCATATCGGCGCCGCGCTAATGGAACTTATCGCCATACACACAATCCATTACCCTAATAAAAATATGATACGAACTATAGATAGTATATTATTAGACAAATACCAAATACTTGGTGGTAGACCATGTGACATTGTCTAAGTTATTGCTACCGCTAAAGTAACAAGTTTAATTGCAGTAAATGGGGCCATGGGAGCTCCAGAAACAACTCGATTAACTCCAGCAACCTTACTCACAACACACAAATTCATGATGGACTTGGTTGAAATTACTTGGTTGCGATCTTTCACGAGAAAGTAACTTTTATATTTAAGCGTCTTCACTTCCATATTTCTCATTTAAACTTACTCTATAATTAAGAATAGCAATTCTATTAATATATCCTCTATAATTTCAAAAATTGTTAATTGTTTCGATCCATTATATGCAGTCAGTATCATAATGGGGTGCGTTCCCAGGTTCCGAGTTCCCACCGACCGCACGCACGCAGGCAGGCAGCGGGCACTTACAGTCGGTCTTTTATTAAATCTTAGTAAAGAGGGTTTGGTAATAGGCAATATACTTATTGTCTTATGACCCTTCCTGTAGGATGTAGGATGAATGCTCCAGCTCTACTTTCTGCTCTGCCGCGGCTGGTGAAACATTAAAGGAAGTCATTGTCAATCTACATTACAAGTGAGTACAATAAATTATAAAAAAATTGTTTATAGTTGGGATCAGTCTTCCTTTTGCCGCGGCTCATCATTTGTCCACTTGTAGCAGAAGAACATAAACTTTCGGTTCCACCCCAATAATCATAACTTCAATATTGTAAATTCCAATCGATGTAATTTATACATATATCTTTAAAAAAAATACGATATGAAAAGATAAAAATGGCATGGGTCATGTCTCGGAGCGTCTCGAGCGGCCTCGCCTCATTGTTTATATTGGACACACCCACCCCCGCCAGTTTTTGTTGCCCTCCGTAACAGCTTCGAGCATATGGCTTACTGCAACTGTAATTTAACAAAATAACTCGGGTTCCACGTAAATGTACGCTCCAACTGACGCTAAGCGGATACCAAGGCATCGGCATATTGACGGTTAACCAATGAAGTAAGATCATTGTGGTCAAAATAAATTATTTAAATTATAGATGGTAAACCATCCAGCGCCTATAGTATCTTGTACAGACTTATGAAAAGGTTACCAAAACCCTCGAAAACCCTAGGATTTGAAGTTTCTTCCCGAGCAAATTCTTCAAGGTTCTGGTTGGGTCGGTTGGAGGGAGTAATCAAACACAGGCATTCTTATTGAGTAATCTTCTTGAGGTCTTCACACCAAAATCAGAGACCCTAAGTAGAAAAAAAGTCCCTGATATTTAAGATTTTTTTATCTTCTAAAATATGAAAACATTCTACCAGTCAGATAAGTTAGACCCCATTATTCAGAAATTAGCTCAGAATTATAAATCAGTCTTATTGAAATGTATGCTAGAAATAATGTAATTTATTATCTGAATGAATATTACACTGGCTTGCTTTTATAATCTGAGTCATTACGCTCAAGTTTGCTCCTTTGAGTCATTTAGCACGGCAAGATACCAATAATTGGTCATTTTCTTTACAATAGAAAAAATATTTTTATCTATAATATAGATAACATTAATAATTAACTCGGTGTAATAAAACTATAACAGATCTAAATTAAATGTATGTCTCTCTATTAGATCTTAAATGTGCACTGCCCTTGCACGGTGTCACGTGGTTAATGTTCAAGAAGTCTAATATTATTTTGCTATTGTGCAAATGTTATTGATTGCAATTTTGCTTACATTAGGTACCACTTAGATAATTAGGAATTAATGACCCAATTTGTATCATATTATATTAACTTAGGTTTTATTGTTTACATTTCGTGGTGTTCACAGTATTTTAATTAGTTATATTAGTTGACTCGCGCGAACTTAGCAACCCGGCTCTACCACCACCGCCATCTATCAAAAATTATCTGAATTAGAGACGTAAAAATTGAAAGTTTTGAAAAGCGTCAGTTAAGAAATTTTCCGAACTCTTTTTTTTATATTATTAAACTACCCCTAAATTAAACCTATCAAAAATAAAAAAAAGCATTCAAATCACTCAAGCCGTTTTTGAGTTTTAGCTAGACTAGCGAACAGCTATTTATTTTTTAATATGAGAGTAGATAATAAGAAGAATATTATAGTTTTTATTTTTATGCTGTTTGTATGAATTAATGTTATCTTACTGTCCGTAGCCGCTCCCCAAGACTGACAGCGTCAGAGCCACGCTAGCCCTACAAAGTTACAGGTTACAGGGAAAACCGCACGTTGCCAGGCTCAGCGCATCACCCACCACACTCGGGTGTATTATGATTACAGCTGAATAAGGGTTCCTTTGATACGGTTCTTTTTATTTCTCAACTCAATAATTATTATCCTTCCTTTATCAATACAATGGTGGAACGTCATATTTTACTAAATTTTTCTTTACAAACTATTAAAAGATACAATATATATTATTGTCTTCACACAAAACTAAAATTTGCATTCCTCCCAAATTACCAGTAGTATGGTCTAGCCGATAGTAAGCGGTGATCATAATCCATAGAATTATTTAAGTCTCTACTTCTCCTAAGAAATCAAGAGAAGCCCCAAGCACCCAAGGTAGATTAGTAAGATGCTATTTATTTGAATTCGAAATTCGTACAGACTTCACAAACAAAGCGAGCGCAAGTTTTATAATTCGTCGTATTCGCACCAGCAGTGACCGCCGGCGGCGCCCTGTCTTCGTGGGCCGAGTGTGCCGCCAGGTGTCACGCATATGCTTCGCCGCGCGCATACCGCGAAGGACGCAAGGATGCCAATATAGATTATCAGCATCACGCGGTGCGAAACACACGAGACAGTTATTTAAATAAATGTGATGGGGTCCAGTTGTTGTACGTAGTACATACTGTCTCTGTTTTTTCTTGTAGAATTATTTTACGTAGCAGCTTGTTGTTTATATATCCGGATCTATTTCTTTTTAACGCCTTCCTTATATAAAATAGTAGGGATCCTAAAACTCAACAAACATCACATAAGCCCATCCTATTTCAGTATTAATATTAGAAAATAAAAATAATAATGCGTTGTGTCTACGCACATCTGTCAAAGTTAATGTTTTGTTCTCAGTACCGTGTACCACAGATTAATTTTTAATTTTTCCGTTCACTATTCTGCTCAAACTAAACCAATTGGGATAAATGTATTTTAAATCATGTAAGGTCAATCGGGAGCCATTTAGACAAAAAAAAGTATGGCGAGTTTGGTATTGAGCGTGTTTACCACTAACTAATTAAAACAGATAATTAGTTAGCGGTAAACAATAACTAAATGAACAAGTGTGTAGAGGCAATAATATTTAAGCACCGTGTATATACATACATATACGTGCCCTGACTGTACACGACATGTGTACACGACCACACCAAGAACATGTTATTTTTGGCGTGCTGTTATTGTGCATGTTATTCTTACATTTATTTAAACCGACTTAAGCAAGACTCAATAAGCACACAAATATTCTCAATAATTTATCTTAATATTTATTTCCTACTTAAATTATTTTTCCTACTTATATTATATACCTTATTATCTTAATTAATTATTTGATCAAGCAAATTCTCACTTCTCTTACTGCTAAGCCATCTAACCCGCGTCAGGACAAGTATATGATTTTAACAAGGAAAATTATGTATAAGGATTGATTTTTTTTTTCTAAAATTCTTTCAAACATTTATAAAAATATCAAAGACAAATTAAATAAAATCAGATTTACTTCAGAAAAACATAATATACAAATTTAAGTTCGAGCCAATGTGTGGAGCATTCAATGACTGCCGAGCCGCTCGCGACGGTCTACATGATACACTGTGTGAGTAGCAGCAGGTACCCTCAGGTACAGGTGAGTGCTATAGCTACATAGGGTCTGGGATTTAATGCAAGCGAGTGCTTCATTAAACGTTGAAGGGCCGCGATGTTTGTTACGTAAATGAAGCGCGTCTGTCTGCGCCCGCCCCTCGCACTCGGGAGGGTTGGTTTGTATTTAATTTGGTCTAGCGATGAAGGACACTTTGTCTCGAGAGCGCGCGCGAGACCCGGCCTGATAAAAAAATATAGGTAACAGGAATCAGATATTACTTCCAATGTGAGAGACAAACTTACATTCAAGAACTGAGCATAGTTCTTCACCACCGCATTTTCTCCCAAAGTCATTTTCTTTACATTTATTCTTGCCGATGAATACACGGAATGCTCCCATCTTGTGATTAGTTATTTGTTCATTTTAAAAAAGTTCCCCAACAAAGACTTGTCAATGTTATTTTATGTGAACGCTCTGGTTTATGGTTGTGGATTTTGACACTAGTGACATTCCCCAGCGATCAAAACCGCTACGCTACAATGGACCCCATTGAAGGCGCGCCTTCATCATTGAGATAACCCTCTTCTATCTTATTTGCTCAGTCCGCAATATTTTTGAACAAACACTCGAGTCAATGCGCGTATTAGTGGATGAAATATGTTTGTACAGACGGCAGTCTTACGGTCGACCTTATACAGTCGTAATAGGACTGGTTTCAAAATCCTCTCTATCTACCTTGGTTGACCTCGCCAGTGCTTCTGGATGCTAGATAAGATCTGATTTTACATTACAATGTGTAGGTTGCTGAATAAGAAGCCGTTATGTTTAAGTTATAACTCCAAATGTATACAGAGAAGGCGGACCACACACTAAAGATACGTTCGTCATTTCTCTAATAGCGTTGACGCCAAAAGTGACCAAGCTTTATATAGCCATGACTACAGATTTTTTGCTGCAGTGAGTGTTTAACATATATCGATTCATCGTGGAACAATATGATTTCAAATATCTCTAGTATACATGATTCTACTTCGTGATCACACGCACAACGCATCACCTTCTTTCATAATGACAACGCGTAATTGTTTATGTTAATGATGTTCCCGCCCATTTCACACAGTCATTTGTTTCATAAAAGTACATCAAAGCTCGACTTAATTACAATTCAAAAGGTGTCTATATTGATATATTGATGATAGTTTAATGACACTGTGAGGAGCTCGTGGCCGGAGTGGTTCAAAAGGTTCGATAACTAAAACATAGCAACTGTCGCCCGATTGGTCGCTGGAAGGATCAAGCAAATTTATTTTCTCGAACTCCGTGCTTTGGAAGGCACGATACGCTGTTGGCAACCGCTTACATCCACCAAGCTGTATTGGGTTTAATCGTTGTGGTGGTACAGACCTAACTCCTCATGTGCTTCTCCTATGCAGGAAGGTCCTTGTCCAACAGTTGGCCGTATATAAGGTGTAGATTAATGTCACTGTATACAATAATTATCAAGTGCAACTATTGCATAATACGTCTGTAGTGTGAGGACTGCTTAAGCCGTCATATTCACACATCGTGATATATTAGATATTTGGTGAAGTGTGAACGGGTTGATACTTAGCATGCAAATGTTTCTGCGGCGATAAATAACGCGTGAGTGTTCCGTTTGCGTCAATTTGCTGGGTCACAATAAGTGGTGCTCGTGACTGGACGCTTAGGCTGGGATGCTGGATGCCCAGACGGCACCTACATGCGTTAACCGCTATTATTTACTTAGGATCCCCGCGCACGCCGACAACACTCCAAAATGTTAGTTTTATTATTAGGAGCCTTTTGGTGCGCGCGAGGATGTCGGGGCTCCACGCGCCTGTTTATTTTGTCCCGGACACACCGCCGTCACAAAAAGGTCGCGCCTTCAAAGAAACCGTGTCTGTTTTTACGTTCTGTTCGAATAAAGTGATTAATGTAGCGAGAGGCGCCCTTTCAGCGATGTAATCTTAAAACGGTCCTAATAATGGGCGGTTGTTACAATGAATCCGACGTTCATTGAGTAACCTTATTCGCTGGGCGCTAGAGCTAATTTCCCTTGCACTCCAATTGGTTGTGTCTGCGGCCTTCCCCGCCCCGAGGAGCCTCGCTTTTATATTATGCAATTATGCATACTTCCCTATAATGTCGTTATAAGATGCTTGAAGTTAGTCAAAAGCAGCAGAACAGCAACAGAATGATGCTGTTTTACAAGTATCGAATATCTTCGAGTGTGCAGAATGCTAAATATATTTTTATAAAATGAGAACATAACTTGCCAAGACAAAAATACAGTGGTATTCGCTTTTATCGCGCACTTTATTAAGTACCACGCTGCGAGAACTTACCTTTCTCTAAGCCAATCTAAATCTGACAGAAGTTTCAACCAGATTTTATATCAAGATGATTCAGGCAGATAATGAGTCCAATTAACACAGCTGTGGGCGCTATCGCCGCTCACAACAGAATTATATCTAGAGTGGAGATAAAACAAATTGCCTTTGTGAAACGTTGCCCCGTTAAATTACAAGTTAAGTCAGTCATTTTGAAATTATGACAGGCGGTAATGACAGCTTCAGGTCAGGACCAACCTTCCCATGGTGTTTTTGTTATGAAATATCCTACAGACACTTTTGTATGTTATCTCTCTCTTAGTTCAGTGTTAATTAGCAATTATCAAACGAAACGAGCAGATCGTCCACGCCGGCGCTGCACTGACCACGTGTTGGTTGCGAGCCCCATCGCGATCGAGATCACATCTTATTTCTGCTCCACTCATTATATTTATTTGTTTATTTTACAAATAATGTAAACATAATACATTTATGGGATAAATTCTTTCCAACTAGGTAGGAAAATAATATAATATCTATCTTATATTATGAATTATAACTTTTCTCATGTTTTATTTGCATACAAATACACATAGACATATATACTGACATACATATACTGATATACATCCATTAACACTCAATGTTTGATAAATCTTTCTGTATCTATGTATAATTAAATTTTTGAAGCCATTAAT
Organism: Acentria ephemerella; assembly: GCA_943193645.1. Taxonomy (NCBI): domain Eukaryota; kingdom Metazoa; phylum Arthropoda; class Insecta; order Lepidoptera; family Crambidae; genus Acentria; species Acentria ephemerella. The sequence goes on from OW971889.1 coordinate 11,415,582, forward strand.
ATTATTATGAATACGACCTCTGCGAAAGTGTAAGTTGACTACCAACGTACGCGTGTCTTCTTATTTACATATGGTACACTTCTTTAACGTGGATTTATAATATGTTAATACAGTGCGGGTTTATTGCTCCACCCGGATCGATTGTATTTAGCCAGCGATCCGATAATCGCTGGGGAACCGTCGCGGTTGATTCATAGCGATAAATATGGTCTACGCGCGCCGCATACTTCACGGCTATCGCACAGTTATAAAAGTTGGCGGCCGCTGGATGTAATGGCTGCTGTGATTAGGTTTACATTCTTTCTAGTATTTTCTTTATCTCAGGAGCTTGAGGGGAAGTTTCGGATTGGTCTTGGAAGCTGTGACTTGGAACAACAAACATATCAACAATCATACAACTATAGTTACTAAAATTATTCCACTTACAATATTATTACTAAACTCATCGATTCAATCGAAGAAGTCGATTCACTCTTTGCTGCATCTTTCCCGAGTTGTGGAGCGTGATTGGTGATCGGTAAGGACATTTGATCAAATCTAATTTTTGTATTAAATCCACAAAATTGTTTAATTATTATAGAGAGCTCACCAAATCAAAATTAATAATAATGGATAACTAACCACAGAAGAGTTGTATCAATATTGTACACATTAAAAATTTTAATGTTAATAAGTAAATTCTAGAGTATTTACGTTTATTTTTGGGACCGCGTTTTTCTACATAGCATAAATAAAATTCAAATTCGCTTATTGCTTGTCATATAACCTGTTATTATTACGTTTTTGTTACCACCAGCTTAGTGACAGAGTCGATAGGGATACGACATCCACCACTTCTATGGCCAATGCCGAGTTAAGATGAGCAAGCCGAGCAAGCAGACGATATGCAGGTATTACTGGCGAGGAACATATAATACTTACAGCTCACGTGTTTGTTGTCACTCAACTCAACATGTAATGTCTAATGCTGCTTCACAAACTTAAACTTTTACATTGTTGTGATGTATTGTCACAATGAGACCATTCCGCAGTCTACATTTAAAACATTATCTGGGTCCCTGACATCAACGAGGCCTGCGACGTCTCGAGTATCCGTGCCTGTGTCTGTGCGCGACGTGATGTACGGCCGGCCGGCCCAGCACGGACTAGTGTCATAGTAAACTAGGGGATTGTCTCTGACACTATTCTAGCAGTAAAGGCTGTTTGTCTCTGCCAGAGTACTGAAATCAGTATGGACGTCGTGCACTGAACAATCTATCTGGGCGTCATTGTCAACCAGAGGGTGTATTTGCGGCTGAATTTATGACGTCACCGGTCATTTACATTTGCCAGGATTATAACATAAATACTACCATATGGATGAATGTCGGCATGATACTTACTTTGGTGTGCTTACAGCCGCACACTTAGTTGGTCAAGAAATAAAAATATTAACTCTAGTCCTTCGCTCAAGCCGTTCGCAGTTGAAAAGATAAAATACAAGCCCGTGTATTAATTATGCGAGATACTCAAGGAAGATTTATTATCAAGATGAAAATAGCTCTTTGTATTCGTAAATGGGAGCAACGAAACGAGCGATCCTCCATTACACCTAGAACTAAACCGTCTCGATCGTGTCCGTCGTGTGATCAGCTGTCAAATTGTATGAAAGCGACAGCAGCGCCTCTGTTGTGAAGTATTGGAAACGATTTTATAATATGCGATTATCAACTGAACGCAACTACAGTCGAAACGTCTTGATACGATTGAACTCAAACTAGAGGTACTGAAGATAAGATTAGCTGGTTCTGGAACTTACTATAACTACGGCGCAGAAGTCTGTGTGGTCTCCAGATTGTGTTTGGTGAAGAGGAATGTGTCGCTTGTACATAACTCATTTGCTTGATTTTTAAGTTTAGATTATTTTGTTTTGCTTTCTATTTTGCTATCATATATCTTTATATCATAATCAACCGGGTTCCTTCCCGTCGAGAGCCGAGGAGAGTCGCCGCCAGGCGTCGGCGTCGCGCCGGGCGGCCATTACGGCTGCATTTGCAATAAACATTAATTTTTATCTGTTCGCACGTCGTTACCTAAATGTACTCCTAACGAGCTCTCAGCTAGCAACAACAACAATCATTCACCGGCGCGTACACCGAGACAAGAACGCACATCGGGAGTAAAAATAAATTTCCTCACTATACCTCAGTGTTGAGAATACAACTGGGACCTTTATAACAATAATATATAAGATAGTATTAAGGTGATGACTACAATATAATGTATTACCGTCACAACCTAAGCCGGCATCTGTTCTGAACTATGTAACATATATGATGACATTATAGGAACTTGTCCAACTTTGTGTGCTATATTTTATATATAACATATAATTCCAGTTCGAGCTAAATTTCCAAGAAGTATAAGTTATTGTACCTGTCCTCTTACTGAGCGGGTATATCTGAGTCCATGCGGAGCAAACGTTATAACATTCTGTACAGGCACGAGCACCTCACAGTAGACACCGAGACCGTTACTTTCGACGATCATAAAGGTGAGGCCGATTTTACTTAAAAATAATGCATCAAAGTGAATCTTTCATTCGCTGGTTGTGTATTTAATAGTTGGGGTTAGAGAAAATAGTTTATGACGCATAATTATTTGACTTTTATATTCTTATCCGAAACTGATATTTAAAGGCATACAACGGTAAAAACCCTACATACCTTTGTTTTACTAGCAATGGCGAGCTATATTGGTTCTTACTACTTATGCAAGAAAGGCCCACGAGATTACTTTGGCCAGGTCATGGCACCACTCTTGTAACGAAAACAATAACGGCTATAAGACGTGTAAGCACAAGTAACAATTTTTTGGTAAATTATTGACAAGGTCGATGCTCAGTAAGTTTTGATTCAGAAGTAATAGTTTGATGAATAATTTTAAATTACTTTCGAAATTACTCATTAAATTTTGAAAACTATGCACCGTGAGGATGGATGATTAATTTCCCAATAAACAATCGCATTATGGTAGATATCAATAATTTTAAAGTTTTTATTTTGAAATAAACATAATTAATTAATTATTGTTTTTTGTGATATTTCTCTATCATCGTTGTTTGAGTTGGTGCGAGTGTGCGAGTGTAGTGTGAACAATCGAACATACACAGAGGAGGAGGTGGACCAGCCGAGGGCTGCAGCCGCTGCGAGCATTACACTGATCTGTTTACTGTAAGCTGGTAACAGCATTACTGAAGCCGCACGACGCACGACGCATCGTCGGTAAGTTGATGCGGTGACGTGAGCTCACACGCTGAGCCAATTTGTTCAATGACTGACCTACTGAATTTTAAATATACTACGATATTGAAAAAGACCACCCAGAATTATTACTTTAACGCGGCACTGGAACTGCAAAAAAAATATAGCTTCACAGATAGAGTCTTACCATAGGAAAATAAAAAGCCCCACTTTAATCCTCAAAATACCAAAGAGTTGAACTGGTTCGTAATTCATTTTGTTATTTATAGTTCCATATGTTTATCAAATATCTTGGCTTTCGCAGTACAAATAGTTCTTTTCTACTTAAATGACGTTGTCATAAAATGATCATTTCCTTCAATACCATCGCCACGCCTCGTCTACCTCGGCACAGGCGCCAATCAACATTCGCCGTGTCAGCCCGAGCACTTGTAAATTATTCATGTCCATCGAAACCTTGCGAGAATATTTAAAACAATTTATGGTGTTGAAACATTAATTTCGCCTCATTGTAGTCAATATTCAGAACAAACTACGTGGTATCAGAATCTCCTATAAACCTTTCACCGGCGTACTAAATTATCATTTTCATATATCGACGCTTACGTTATTAATTCATTATTAAATATTCATGTTGTTAATAATCTCAATAGTTGCCAATTACTGTCCCAAATATGATAAATTGCATGAAATCAAATTGAGTTTAATATGAATTCCGCAGCGCGCAGCCTTAACTGGCATGAAAAGAATTCCTTAAGAATTAGCTTGAAGGTGATCATATATATAACAATAATTATGACAATTGTGAAAAAAAAGGTTTTAAAACCTTTTTTGCTTAAGCAAAAGTAAATCCGGCTTGAAAACACTAATTATTTTAGATTTTTAGCTTTGCGAGGCCGAGTTTTATTGTGTTTTGTCAGCCAACAACAGACAGCTGCTCGATCGTGGTCGTATCGTGTCTTAACGTCTCGACATCGTCAGGTCGTTAGTCGCAAATTAAATATCAAATTAGTGGGGCACATTACGCTCTACATAAAGCATCATTTAGTAGTCAGTTGCGATTTCATGCGGTCCGCCTAATGGCGTCATTTATAAATAAAGTATTATAGCTTGTAGCTATGTGAGGTGCTATAGTACACACACTCACACAAACAAACAAAGTAAAAGTAATTTCATAAAAACCACAAATTGTCAGGAAATAACATAAAAATTGGTGATGACTCTCCTTCTGCGGGAACCTTATCGTGGAAGTGGTTGAATTATCACGGTCCGTGTCTGAATCGTGACCCGCGCCCGCCTGGGTGACATTACATTGAATAAATGTTGTGGGTTTATATATCAGTCCAGCCGTACCAATTACGACTATTTCCTGTTCCGGCTCAGTTCCAATAATATAAACAGCCGTGTATAGACGTCACGCGAGCGGTTACTACCCGCTGCCCGGGGGCGCTACACTCTTTAGCCATTACCCCCTTCAACGACAGACGCATGTTTTTCATATCAAGCAAACGTCACTAATTCCAGTCCCTATCTAAGGCTGGCACTAATACCACCGGTGGCGGCATGTGCGGGCTTTCATCCTTTAAAATTGAAATTTACTTGACCTATCTCTAATATAACTACGATCTAATTGCGTAAGTTGTAAAGCTTATTTTGCACTGACTCGATATTCTAACTCAAATAGATGTTCTTGACTTCAAAAGAATGTACTCTATACCGGTCTCTTTAGAGAGGATTATTCATCAACGCGCTCTGCCGAGGCTCGTGTTCCCGTTTCCTCTGCTATGGTGCTGTAAGGACGTGCCGAGTGTATAAATTGAATTCACCGAGACCGGCCAATAATATACGATAAGAATTTAAGCGGAGAAGCATTTCGCAATTCGGGAAGACGCGTGAGCGATTTAATACAGCCTTCGGAGAGCTAGACGCTGCCACGGGCTATATCAAAACTGTTTACGAAATAATTTGATTGTATGTTTTTCACTCTTATATATCCAAACACCAGCGATCACTTTACGAACAGAGATATTTCGGAATGACTCGAACAGTCATGACGCGTAGATTGGTCTCATAATGACATTAAAGTTTTCACTGGCCGTGTTTAGCAGTGATGTATCGTGAAGTAAATATAAGTAAAGTTATATAGTCCTCCCCTCAATCAAAGTTCCCCTCTCATCCCATTCCTACAAGGCCGCTCCCCAGAGCTGCGGTGCTAAACATTAATGAATGCATTATATTTTATTTCGTCTCAATACACCCTCATAATTATGTCTTCCCGATCTTTAAATTTCATTTGAGTCTAAATTATACCGGGTTCGAATTTAATTTCATAAAGCAAAGTAATTGAATGTTAAAGCCCAAAGGATCTCAGAGTTTATCAACGTTATTTAATATTCATACCAACGGTACATTTCGGCGCTCCTTCAACATCCAGCTTCCTATCTCACGTACCTTGCACACAAATGGAAATGTACTCTCATAAATTGCACATGACATTGTTGCATATTCATATTCAGGCTTGCATCCTGGCATCATATTGCCGCGGAAGTCAGTCCCAGAGATGATAGTAAGATAGGCTGAGACGATGCCACAGGGGCCAGGCCTCTCTCCCACTGATATTGAATAACTAACATGGTTTATAATGACTGATAAATAAATTCGAGCCTCATTATTATATTACGTTCATATTAACTCGTCATTTCACATTACTACAGAAACTAGACTTTAGTTCATTTATTAACTTAAAGTTAAAAAGGTAGTTTGGATTTAAGAACATAAAAGTTAAATAAATCTTAGCACGAATTCTTAACTGCGTTGTGAGAATGTCTCATCGACACTTAACGAGTCTAAGAAATTCTCTTATATCATGAAATTCCGTAACTAGGAGCTAGCGGACTCGAATACGTTCAGGGCTGAGTATGCCAATGGATGACATTCGTGCTCGGACAAACTTGAATGGAGCCGTGATCAGTTATGTACTAATCATTGGTTCATTTTCTGACTTCGACTATCATCACCAAGTTTTTTGTTTACGCCGTGATGACTCGTCATAAACAAGATCCCATGGCTGCGTCTGAAGAAAAATGTACTCTAGCACAATAGTTAATATTTACACTCATAATTATCATCTTATGAATATTATTTTTAACCGATTTCAAAAAAGGAGCAGGTTATATATTCCACTTTATGAATTTTTTCTAATAGTGTTAGATCACCGATTTCTTTGTCGATAGGAAATCGATTTTTTAAATATTTTTATTCGGTAGAGTATGCCGAGTATACCGAGTATCAATCTTTAAATTTAATGGGTAAAAGAGTAGCCAAATATAGGAGAAGAGTAAGGTAAGAAAAAGTTTTAAATTAAAAACTTATTTAAAAACCATAAAAATACAAAAATATTTTTTCGGAGACGGTGCTTTACTTTACATCGCGTATGTAGTTGTTCCTATCTATATATTCTTCCTTTCACTTCGCCAACTTGCACGACGTTAACAATCATACAAAAATAAACATTCTATCCACTCCGTGTTATGACAAGTCAAGCCTCTATTCGTAGCAAAGAAAAATTCTATAAGAGAAATATGTTTGCTCCACTAGGTCCTCGACACCCGCCCGAACCCCGCCTACTTCACTATATTTGTTTAACTAATCGCATGTCTGTCCGTCCACAACAACCATGCCTACATAACACGAATACACAACGACAGATATAATCACGAAAAGGGAGTTTACTCTAAGCTGTACAAGTCGCTGGCCGCAGCGGAAAATTTACGTATATTAAAGGAATTTTATTGTTTACTGGATGGATGTGACGTCAAGGTTCTCAAGATATGATCACACAATTAGCGGCTAACTATATGAGGTATCACGTTATCTTACAAGTTACTACCAAGCCACGGTCTGCTTTAATTACCTGCCAGTGTCTGAGACCAGTTTCCCAGCGAGTTGCTCCACGCTCCACAGCGCTGACAAACCAAACTAATCATGTTCCCGGACACCAGACACCAGCACTACACATTTGTTTATATATTTCATTGTAATTTGTTTCATGACATTCTATCATGAGTTTAATGTGCTCTGTCGCTTAAAAGGTATTCGCTATGATGTTGTGTCACCCCTGTAACCATGTCGTACTTGCGTCCAATAATTTAATCAAAGCTCTTGGCTACGTGAAAATGTCAGTTGGAACTCGTTCGTGTCCGCATGATCAGCATCGCAAATGAAATACTACAGATGATTATTATGACACCCGTTTAGTGCGCATCTATCTAGTATATTCATATATGAACCTTAGTAGAGCATTGTGGCACTGGGAATAAAGACGAAAATAAACACACAAAGTGAAATCCACACCTATAATTTATTTGTATTCCACTTGACATTGCAACGCCACCTTTATTACTTTACAAACCACGTGTAAGGTCAATAGCAATGTATAATAACATGCGCGTTGCGAGAGAGAGAGAGATTTCAGCCTTTCGGAATCTTCGATAATGATTTATTTAATGACACGTGAAATGATGGAGTGAAAATTATTGCGTCCATTGTAAATAAATAGATGTGACATGAGTGTAACTGGCGGTAAGAATGCGTCCTCGAGTGTTTATGAGCAACTGGCAACTGAGGCTGAGTGACAATTAACTCGGCTAGATTATAATTAACCGGCCGCCATTGTCGCCCGCGCTGGTCGGAACCGCTCAGCGCAAAGCTCGCGCTGTTATTATAATGCGACCGCAGCGGGCGGCCATCATCGGCCGTCATGTCCACCGATTGATTAATTACACCCCATTTCCTTCGGCTATTCTGAATTTTACAACTTGTTGAAGTGAACATCTGATAAAACTAGCTTTTGCCAAAGAAGTCTTAATCCAACTTTCACTTTACTATGTAAGTTAAGATTGGATTGTGTGCTTCGGTGTGAAACGAAAAATTAAACATACAACAATGATGCCTGAGCGTCACTGTGCTCGATCTACGATAGCTTTGACCTACGCAGACCAATATTTCCTTTTATACATATTAAGTCCGACTACATCAATATCACATCAAACAGCACAATCAAAAGCTTCCGCCCGCTTGTAGCGCTTACAGCCCGCTAGTTTATTAGCTCGCCCATGTTTCGTGAAATATGATCGTTTGCATACATTGTACCTATCCAGGGCTGTCATACATTTATCTTGCTATTTATTTGAATGCAGACATTTTCTGAAGAGGACTTAAAAGGTGATTCTAAAGTGGGTTCGAAGATTGATGATATTTAAGCTCAAGATTTGATATCATCAGTATTCTGATACCCATGTGTGGTGGCCCTAGTGAGAGTATTCGTACACGGAGATTTATCATTTGGTCGGAGTCGTCGCCCGGCACCGGAACTTTAAATGTTGCTAACGTTGATGGTAGACATAACTCCTCGCGGACACAGGGCCCTCGTGTCGTGCGTCGCGTGCGCGGTCAATTGAGTATGGGAACATTAGTTGATATATGGGAGATTAGTATTATAACTTTTACTTGAATGCTGTACAATATTTTATCTTCTGCAAATTTTATATTATGGATAATTCACGAAGTCTTTATTTTATTCAGTTTACGGCCTTTTTTTAAGTATGCACGGGTTTGAGCGTATAAATATTAGCGATTATAAAAGTGAATTAACTCACTGGCCCTCACTCATTAGACCCAAAGTATATCAACGTAAAGTGAGCTTTCAAATAATTCGTCGTAACGAAGTCATAAAGATGGTTTTCATTAACGTGATAGCCAACAAACCTTGATAGATTCAGTTTGGATATCAGCTGTCAACCGGGCGAGATCAATGAAGGAGAATATCGGCTGCATCTGATCGTGGTCGTGCAGCAAGGGGACGCCGCCGCACATTATCTGTGAGGTCCAACGTTTGGGCGCGGCAACCGGCTTAGGCTGCATGCTACGTTGATATACAAATATTACGTTATGTAAGGTGATCGATCTTATTATAATGTTGAGACAGGAATATTTATCATCGGAAAGTTCTTTATTAGGTTAATTTTAATTTATATGCCTTAAAAAATGGTGTTTGTTTTGTCTTTTACATATCTGTAGTTGAACTGTATTTGAGTAAATGGAAAATTCCAATTGGTTATTGAGATCTTAATTTGTTGTTATTATTCATGGACTTTAGTAATGCATTTAAATCCGCATCAAAGCAATAAATAAAGTAAATTCAAAGGAATTAACTAAATAAAATACTTACTTTACTGAATTTACTTTTATCAATTCAAAAAACATTCAGAAAACTCAAAAGTGAGTTTTCTGAATGTTTTCTGAATTGATGGAAATGGAATAAGTCAAAGTAGATTCATCCGGTGATCCGGCTCGAGGCGCGTCCGTGCCGGGCTGTCCGGTCGTTGGCTCGCGTCAGATGGCCCATTAAATGAAACGGCACTCACTTTATAAGTACGCCATTGAGATTTCTGAGGGCAAATTCCTTCCCCATTGTTACAGCCGCCGGCGAATAAATTGGTCGGTTCAATAGCTGTTACCGACTCGGCCTTATGTCATTCGGTCACTCTATGTACCTTAACAGGTAAAGTGGTGTCTTTCAATTACAAATATTTAAGATCTAATCAACATTTGAACCTATCAGCTTGTGAAATGAGTAGTGACGGTGGGTACGGTTGAAACTATTTCACAATTAATGGCGACATATCTGCCATTATGTAACGTAATTACAAAAAAAATACTTTCATATGAGAGAGTATACCTTCGTGTAACAGTACATAAATTAATGGAGAGTTTTCTGCAATAGTTCGGAGATAAGTGACGTTTAAAACAAAGATGACACTATCAAAATCCCCTTATATGGGACAAGAGGCAATTGAACTAATGATGGGGGTTTCAACCGTGAAACATAAACAATAAATAATAATAGATTAGTTTATTTATGAAAAATAAACAAAAACAAGTTTAATTTCAGTGTGGCAATATAAGTTTTAAGTTGTTACTTGAAACTCTCCTCAATAACTTGTATCTCATTGTAGACATTACAAGTTAGTTCTCCATGCGACTGATAGTTTCCGCACTCTGTAGCGATCGTTGGAGGGGCGTCCACGTGACCCATGCGTAAGTTGATATTTGCGGTTAGCTTAGTACTGCAGAATACCTTTATGGGTAATTATACCATAGTCAGTATATATCGTCCGTGCCGTGCTGCAGTTACGTTTAATAGGTTCTCAGTAATAAATACAAAAGCATTTCTATTTGCGGCAGCCATTATGGCGGCTTACAGTCCCAGCCCGAGCGACGCCGCGGTGACATGCGGCTCGCGGACGTCTGCAATGTATTGTTAACTGTACTACTATATCTTCTCTTGTAAGTGTAACTACCCTTCAGTTCGTTCCCATTGCACAAGACCCATATAAATGACGTCAAATATGACTGACAGATGACGGAAACGAAAACGGAAAATATCATTAATTTGTAGTATTTTATCTTCGTTGTGTATTCAGTAAGGTACCCAATATAACTAAGCCAGTTAAACTTTGACATACTATGCTGTTAACAAAACATTCTCCTTTTATATTTGTATGTTAGACAATGGGTTAGCACTTTATTATTTACCACAATAACCAAAGTTCTGATTAAGATCGTCACTTCTGGTGTGACTTGCAATAAATAAATAACTGCTTTGACTGCGCGCGCGCAGCCATCGGCCATCAATGACGCACCAACGAACAATGCCACTAAACTTTTATCGTAAATTTCACGCCTTCGATACAATCACAGCCAGAGTTATTCACCGCGCACTTAAATCGAAAATGTTATGATGCACGAGGGAACCGACATTTGGAGTTTAAACTTATGGATAATAAATGCCTAAGCTACGAACATGTTAGTTCGCACCAAAACTAAGTGATATAATTATAAATAGAAAAGGCATAAAATAACAGCATAAGAAAAAAAAGATTTAAAAATTAGAAACAAATTTAAACTTCCTGTCCTTGTAAAACTAAATCTGTCCTACGCAGGTTACCATTTCGCCAGCAGGTGGCCATGGTGTCATGGTGTCATGAAACTATTAAATAAACTTTTGCAAAGTGTTACACCATGTTATTTGTTTTTAATAAGCTACCGTTCATAATGTGTCTCTTGCTTGTGCGCATGCTGACTGTCGATAGCATTTAGTAACTCAACTCATACTCCCCGCCATACCCATTACTCCGTACGTCTCGAGCGCCCTGGAGACTCTAAGAGACAGCGGGACACCTCCCCTGGAGGTGATGCCTGTCGATTAGAACTCCTCCAGAGGCGAATCGCCCCTTAAGGCTTGAAGACTCTCCAAGGTTCTCGCCTCCTTAAAACCCCGGTAACGCTGTAAAGGCCATCTGCGGCCAACAGTATTAGTCAAAAAAACTGTCTGCTGGACAATATGAATTATATGTTTTATGTGTCATATGTGCATATACTATAAGCACCATAGCTATACATTTTTCCAATATCAGTTTTGTACAAATCAACAGGACGTGGTATCGGTGGTGAGCCCTGGTCCCTTTGTAGCAGCGCTTCCAGCTCATAACACAACCAGCAGTAAGCATGCCAGACACAAGCACAAGTATAGTATGTTTCGCTTCAAGTCTAATAATGATGTTATTTAAATGAAAAATTATGAGTTTTTCAACAAATATATCAGGTATTTTGAAAGCCAGTTTTGATCAGTTGGATGTCTCTGCTAAAATAAGAATGAGTCTTCTAGAAGTATATCAACAACATTGATATGAACCTTTTTGTTGATATCAAGCTAATTCAATATAATTGCTAGCTAATTTAGTTATATTAAGAATCATAAATAATAAATGATGCAGTAATACTCTGAACATAGGTAACTAAAAGGTATATCGTGCAATGATTGATTGTCTTTTAGATTAATTAATTAAGTGGGGCGTGTCCGTTCAACTAAGGCACTTTAGAGGCGGGGTCACATTCGTCTGTCTGTCTGTCAGATGTGAGCGTGGTGCTATCACGCGGCGGTACCTGCTTCTCAATCACAATAGATTGTTGGGGCATTAACTGTTGAACCTACTTACTGTCGCTTAACATATAACTATCTAGGTTATAACAGACTAATATATGTTGCATTATATTTTATTTTTAATAAGTATGTGGTCAAAATGAATTGAATATATATAATTTAAATATTACTTTATCAAAACCGACGAAACTAGTGACATTCAGTAACGTCATCCGCCAACAGACGGACCCAATGTACATGTTTAATACTTCAGAGATGTCTCCTGCGAGCACAATCTAATACACTTACGTTGTGTTTAGAGGCTCCGCCATGATCGTCTACGTACACACGATCGCATGTAATACGAGTAATAAAAGAAGCGTTACAGTAATGCCTGCTGTCATCGCACACGTCATTAGTTCGAGCGCCGCCATCATCGCGTCAACACGCACTGCGCATTGGTCGACGAACCTCCGACCGACTGACAGTCGTTAAGACAACCATCTACTGTCAGCTTAACTGCGTCAACCAAACAAACATCAATCCCTTCAGCTTTATAATATTAGTTTAGATAAATCACTCACAAGACATATCTTTACATTTATTTAAACAGGTCAAGTTTTATATAATACGAAGCTTAGTACTATTCCTCTGATTGATGAGTATTCCGTCGGTACAACCTAACAATCGCGACCGGTTCTATTGGCGTTTGTGCTGTTTATATAATTAACAAGATGTATTTGATATTTGAATTCATTGTTCTGTTCGGAAACTATAAATAGATGTTGTTATGGTGCAGTGGAGGCGGGACCACCGCGGAGATCAGCGCTCGTCAGCGAGCACCGCTGCTGGGGGCTGGGAAGGAACCATACATAAAACCAACAATAACAATAATTTTATGTCACAATAATTGTAATAAATATAATTGTGTTGACAAAATTACGAATATTAAGTATTCATTTGTAACGTAATAGGATTGTAATGTGATAATTTCAAGTACCATTTTCCTGAAATCTATTCGTTAAGTGACTGGGAAAGAACAAAAAAGATTTCCACTGAAGCCGATGCATGTCGTCCGGCCGGGAGCACAGCGTCCCCGCATTCACTGCTCATAATTAGCTCACTTAATCTCGCCATATAATAAGTCGTATAATAAGATAAATAGTGTTTTGTGAACAGAACTTCGATACAAAAATGGCGTGTGTATTAATACTCCACGATTGATCTAAAAAGTATTACAAGAATAATTATAGTATTAGAATAAGTTAGATAAATGCACATTTAAATTTCATTATATTTTTGATATTCTGAGATTTATGTTTGTTTTATGTTTTGTTTAAAGTTATTACTATATATGTTATTATTGTTATTTCTATATGTGTATTGCTAAACAAGAAGCCAGCGCCGCCCCCGCGGTCCCCCGTCCGCTCCACACATACACACACACACACACACACACACATCCGGATCCTGTTATTCTGACAATACACTGCCTTGTACGTAGCTTAGCGACGATATTAGTACATATTAATATGTAGCGTCGTTCCTCACAAATATTTCCACAAACAACAAAGTTAAGTTGAACCCACGTAAAGTTTAGTAACAACTGTAAGAGAGTAGAGCACTCTGCGGTCTTGTCGCTGTTAGAGCTTTGTAACGTGGTACTATAACACCGTGTATTGTAGCAACTCCTTCCATCGTTTTAATTTGTACTGCCAATATATATGAAAAAACTATATATCATTTAAATTAAAAATCTTGACAAATGTTTCTTTGTTTTTGTTTCATCTCTCGAATTCTTCATTATAATATTGGCCTTCGACGGAGACATCTGACGCCTCTGTATCTTAGTAATAAAGTTATTATTATGTACAATAAATCAAACTTCAGAATATATTCTATTAACAATTCCTCTTGTATTCAAGATACTCAGTAAGTATTCTATAAGTCTCTTTACATGTAGTATCCGTCTAGTGTTCAGTTTTCCATTGTTCGTCTGTGTTTTGTTACAGCGTGTCTCTACTTATGTACTAACAAGTTAATACATAGTGACGTCAAACGGTGCCTTATTACTTGACCCTCTCCACACACCGTAACGTTGCAACTTATTTAACCAAAAAACACTTAAATAATTGATAGTTTCTACAGGTACACAGGAAGTAATTAAACTGTGTATCATAAGAAACAGTTATATCCTATCCTGTAGGTGCACACTAGATTATGCATTTGAATCTTTACAATAATACTTCTCTATAAATGGTTCCTTACTTTGAAAAATAGAATTTCAGATATGTGACTTTTATACAATGAGCGTGGTTTACAAACATACAACCCACATGATGGTAAACGGTAACCGTAGTCTATAACGCCAAGCAATGTATAAGCAATTCGCTCAGTGGTTATCGCTTTATTTGTCAAAAAGGGTTAACAAACAGGTGGCAAATCGCCCTAGTTGTCAGCTACACTTTATTACCTTAGTGTCAACTTTCTTAACTGACACTGACAAGCCGCTCGTCACCGCCTAAAAGATATCGACGCAATCGTCACAGTGCTCATGTCAAATGAGCCAATGAAGCCGCGACAGAGCGCCGTGAAACAAGATACGCCCTTTCTTCGACCATACAAACCCCAAAATGTTTCATCAACAAAACAACTGCAACCGGCAACATGTCTTGGACCAGACCGCTTCCCAAACTAGGACAAGGAAACGAACTCATAACAATAGATGGCGTGCCTTTATGCTACCTGGCGAGTGCCGTGCGCAAGAGTCCTTCATACAATCGTAGCAGTCAATGCACGAGCTCAGTGACGTCACCCGCCGGCCCCATGCCGGCTCCCCTCGACACGTCGGCTCGTCCCGGATGACAGTCGACTCGACGTGCACTCACCACATCCGATACATACAATAATTTGTGGCAAACAAGCCGAGGACCAAGATCCATACATACATACATCCAACCATAGGTATATATGGTTCTTAAAGGTAGATGACCACATCGTATTCCATATATTATCATGATATATAAAAGATATATTATTAAGATATTATTTGTAGAAGTAAACATATTATATACAAGGAGAAATATTTTTGAGTTGTTGTTACAAGTGGTGGAAAAATACTTATAAAATAAAATGATTACTATTTTATACAGTGACAGTATGTCCGATATTGGCATAGTAATCTGTAGCACGTACCAACCGTAACTACTGTCATAAAAGCATTTGCGGTCCTCATAATTTCCCAAATGATTAGTAATGTTAAAATTCTGGTAATGCATAAGCGGCTTAATGAGGCTTAGTTCATTGTACAAGCGGGTACCTTCGTGAGGGACTCTACGGGGCTGCGGTTTGTATAATGATCCCTTGTGTTTAAGGGCCGCCGCCGCCGCCACCGCCCGGTGGACTCGCTTCACTCCCTCTCACTAATCTTATAACATGAATTAACTTGCTAAATTTAAGTTTAGTTTCTAAGCAAAGCGATTACTAAGTAAGTAAAGTTTGAGCATTTCAATTCACCTAGAAGATAATCACGTCGAGTGGTATAGCGACTGTGGAAAGGGAATGTATAATAAGAATTGTTTTTAAGAGTTTTTTTATTCAATCTTAAAGTAATTCAAATACAATAAAGATATTTTCTATTATATTCTATTCTTATTCAGTAATGGCTTATTAATTGTATAAACTATTTTTATCTCTTTATTACTTTTATGATAATCATGAGAAATGGCACTGTCCACTGGGCACGAGCACGCCTATTGGATAGTGCCTTTACGCTCACCTACTTGGATTACATCTGAAAGCTCTGTAAAAGTTCCTTTAAATTAGATAATTCTATTGTTTGAAGATAACAAACATAAACTAGAGTACAGCTTATCGCTCGTGTGTGTGAGTGTGTGTGTGTGTGTGTACTCAACTGGGCAAAACTCAACAATGGAGAGTAATGTCTTGGTAGAGGTCTTGTCAAGCGCCGAACTTTGGCGCCCATAGTTAACGACTAGCGAACACATGCGACCTTAATACATATGTATTTGTTTAATGATTTATTGTACACTTCAATAATAATAAAGGAAATCAACAATTTAAAAATACTAGAAAAGGTTACCTGTTGAACCACACCTTTTGTATTTTGGTGTTGTGTATTTGAAAAATATTTACATCCATAGTCAATAATAAAACTATGAATAAAAAAACAGTAAAAATAATAAAACAAAAAAATAAAACAGTTGAAATGGTTATGGATTCAAATATTTCAAACACAGAAATATAAAGATACATATTATATATGTACGTATATTTTAAAGTTTTTAGGTTATATAATATCAACATATAATGACCGTGCATAAAAAAAAAAATTTCAGCTTGTTCACGAATTCTTATTATCATAATATTCGTGCCTTAATAGCTTTTTCTCATTTCACTTCATATTTCACGTAGCATACGAGTACTTGGAGCATTGCTTGATTTAAAACAACGTTTAAATTTCGCCTAGCATCATTTATCAGAGTAAGTGTCCTCGCCCGCCTCCTCCTCTATCGGATTTAATGGAACCAACGAGAGCGCTCATCTCAAGCCACCATCTAATTGCATTGAAGACTCCTCGGCCATCCACCTACAACTTTATGTAAAATCCTTTTGAGAACACGGACAGGCCACAGAAATCCCGCCCGACCACAGAGTACTTTGTATATGTCTAAAACTCCTGCGTGTCTCCTACCTATTGTGCTTTACCTTTTGTCATACTCCAATAAAACCTCCATTGTCTTGTTACGTAACGTGGCTCACTAATAGAATAATTTTAAATTCTCAGTAGAAAAACCGTGTGAAATAAATAATAATTTATTACTTTGATAAAACAGAAAAACAAGAGTTATAACAAAACCAGAAAACACAAAAGACACATTCTCCTGTCAGTATAAAAAAAACTGAGTGGCCAATGTTATAAAAAAGGTTGAATAACAACACCCTCCCATAACATGGACACACCACAGAGCCACACCATGACAGCCTTAGCTGCAAACACCTAGTTGCTCTGTGAAAGTTTCATGTTTCACATAACCCAGAGGCTTTGTAAAAATGTCGGCCAGCATTTTGTCAGTAGGTACATAAGTCAAACTTAAATCTAAATTTTCTATAATTTCTCTGACAAAATGAAACCTCACACTAATGTGCTTTGTACGCCTGTGATGAGCTGGATTCTCTGCAAGTTTTATAGCAGACTGATTGTCACAATAAATTGAAATTCTATTAACAAAACCAAGCTCACCAAGCAAGGCTCTAAGGAATACCGCCTCTCGACAAGCTTCGCTTAAGCTTACATACTCCGCCTCGGTAGACGAAAGAGCAGTACATGACTGTTTATAGCAGCCCCAAGATATAGTATTACCGGCATATTTAAAAACATATCCCGTATAAGACTTGCGGTCGGAACCAGCTGCCCAGTCTGCATCTGCAAATCCTTCTAAGACAGAGCTTACATTTGATTTCTTAAATACTAATTTCTTTTGCTTAGTACCCTTGAGATATCTTAATATGCGTTTTGCATGATTCCAGTGCTCAGTAGTATAGCAGCTATTATATTGGCTTAGATAAGTCACGGCAAAAAAAATATCGGGACGAGTAGTAACAGATAAATACAACAAGCTACCAATAAGTTCCTGATACGGAAGCTTAGCTTCAACGTTATTATTAGTACTTATACAAGAACTAATATTGGACACCATGGGAGATTTAGCAGTCTTGCAATCAGTCATTCCGAAACGATCAAGCAATTTATCAATCTTATGCTCCTGACTGAGTTTAATACAATTAACATCTCGTTCTACCTTAATTCCTAACATATTTCTAACCGGGCCTAAGTCCTTAACTTTGAAATGCTTGAATAAAGATTTTTTTAAAGTTGTTACTAAATATACATCACTATAAAAAACGAAAAAATCATCAACATATAAAGCAATAATTACAATTGACTTACCAACTTTCCTGATAAAAATACAATCCTCTTGCTTTAATTGTACATAGCTCAAAGATAAAAGTACATTTTTTACCTTTTGATACCAGGCACGTGACGCCTGCTTTAAACCGTAAACAGCCTTTAATAATCGGTATACTTTGTTCTCATTCCCTGGAACTATAAATCCTTCTGGTTGATGTAAATAAATTTCTTCATTTAAATCTCCGTTCAAGAAAGCAGTTTGTATATCTAAATGATCAATCTTCAGATTCAATTCCATGGCCAATGATAATAATAATCTTATAGAACTATGTCGAACGACCGGTGAAAAAGTGTCAGTGTAATCTTCACCAAATCTTTGGGTAAAGCCTTTCGCTACTAATCTCGCCTTATAACGAGTTATATTACCCTCAGAGTCTCTTTTCAGTGAAAATATCCACTTATTCCTCACGATGTTTTTGTCTGGTGGCTTATCCACTAACTCCCAAGCGTTATGATGAGTAAAAGAATCTAACTCTTCCTGCATAGCTTTTTGCCACAGATAACTATCTTCACAACTGAAAGCTTCTTTTACAGTACTGGGCTCAAAAGGTTCAATAACATTACCTACGTTGGCTACGTTACAAATTGGTTCCTTATTTCTCGATCGTAAGTTGTATCGATGTTCAGTAATACCTGTTCCTGTAGTACTGACAACTACGGAACTATTATCAGAATTTTCTTGATTATTCACCACATGTGTTTCTGACGATTCAACATCATTGGATGGTTGCTCCGCCTTAATCGGCATAGTATCCAAATCGTCATCATCAGCACCCCCTGAAAGAAAAATAGGGAAATTTTCCATTCTACCTTTCGAGTAGTCAATGTTTCCAGGTAGACGACCAGGAAAAACATTTTCATTGAATTTCACATCACGTGAAACAACAATCTTATTATTTTCTGGATTAAATAAACGATATCCCTTTGTGTTCTCCTGATAGCCAATAAAAATATATTTTTTACTTTTAGGATCTAACTTTTTACGCTTACTATCATGTATATGCGCAAATGCTTCACAACCGACAACACGAAGATGTTTCAAGCTAATCTTTTTACCGGACCACAGTTCCTCAGGAATATTACCCGAAATTCTAGAATTTGGCGAACGGTTAATAAGATAAGTCGCTGTGTTTACAGCTTCAGCCCACATCTTATCGTCTAAGTTAGCATTAAAAAGAATACATCTCACTTTTTCCATTAAAGTTCTATTCAGTCTCTCAGCAGCACCATTTTGCTGAGGACTGTATGGTACTGTGAGTTGATGTACAATACCCTTACTATTTAAATAATTTTTCAAGTCAGAATTTACATATTCGGTACCATTATCAGACCGTAATACTAAAAGCTCGTTCAAGGCTTTGTCTTACAGTTGACAAATCATGTTATGCTCATATCATACAAGCGAAAACCGCTAAGGAAGTATGGGACTCTCTGCAAAGAGCATATGATGACAAAGGATTATATCGGAGGTTGAAACTACTACGTAACTTGTGTTCTATCAAGTTGATTGATTTTGAAACTATGGAGTTGTATATTAACGAGATTCTATGTATAGCGAATCAATTACGAAGTATGAGTAAGCCTGTCGACGATGAATTCCTTGCTGCCATTATGCTTCAGGGTTTGACAGAGAAGTATGAGCCTATGATTATGGCTTTAGAACATTCAGGTGTTGAGATCTCTACGGACATGGTTAAGCAGAAATTGTTACAAGATAAGTTATGGAACAGAAAAGCGAATATCAGTGACGACTGTTTGTTCACACGTAAGCGTGTTGAGAACAAGTATAGTATGTCTAACAAGACTTATCGTGCTGGTACATCAAATCATAATAATTCGTCAAATAAAGACAAGAAGCTGTGGTGTTGGAAATGTCGTTCTAAAGGTCATTTGAAGAAAGACTGTACTGTGCAGGTTGTATCTACCAATATAGCGTTAGCAGTTCACGACAACAGCGTTAATTGTTCTTGGTTTATTGACAGTGGAGCTACAAACCATATGACAGGATGTCGTGAGTGGTTTGATTGCTTGAAGCCGTCTTCGACAAAAGAAGTGTGTGTTGCCAATGGCAAAATATTAGACGTAAGCGGTATAGGTGACATTTATTTTTCGGTAAACTTTGAAGGTAAAATTGTAAATATAACTTTAACCGATGTAATGTTTGTACCGGATCTTACTGTTAATTTAATTTCTGTAAATAATTTAACACAGAAAGGTTTTAAAATTGTATTTACTAAAACGGAATGTAATTTTATAAAATCTGGTAATGTAGTCTTAAGAGCTAAGCAGCTTGGGAAGGTTTACAAACTTGCAACTATCGGTAGAGCTAATTTGTTAACTAAACCTAGTTCCGCTGATATGAAAATCTGGCATCAAAGATTAGGTCACCTTAACTTTGAAAGCTTAAAGTCATTAAGGCGTATTGTTAATGATGTTGATTTTCAGGTTGATTCTCAGAATGAAGTTTGTGATGTATGTCTTAAAGGTAAACAAACCCGAGTTCCTTTTGTGTCAGTCCCGAATAAGCAGGTGGCTAAGGCGCGTCTGGACCTAATTCATACGGATGTTTGTGGACCGACGCCCACCACTTCTCTTGGAGGAAAAAGGTATATTTTAACGTTCCTTGATGACCATACCAGAAAAGTGTTTACTTATTCTATTGCTAAAAAGAGTGATGTGTGTAAGTACACCAAAGATTTTATAACACTTGTAGAAAATCAGTGTGGTACAACTATTAAAGTATTACGGTCTGATAATGGTACCGAATATGTAAATTCTGACTTGAAAAATTATTTAAATAGTAAGGGTATTGTACATCAACTCACAGTACCATATAGTCCTCAGCAAAATGGTGCTGCTGAGAGACTGAATAGAACTTTAATAGAAAAAGTGAGATGTATTCTTTTTAATGCTAACTTAGACGATAAGATGTGGGCTGAAGCTGTAAACACAGCGACTTATCTTATTAACCGTTCGCCAAATTCTAGAATTTCGGGTAATATTCCTGAGGAACTGTGGTCCGGTAAAAAGATTAGCTTGAAACATCTTCGTGTTGTCGGTTGTGAAGCATTTGCGCATATACATGATAGTAAGCGTAAAAAGTTAGATCCTAAAAGTAAAAAAATATATTTTTATTGGCTATCAGGAGAACACAAAGGGATATCGTTTATTTAATCCAGAAAATAATAAGATTGTTGTTTCACGTGATGTGAAATTCAATGAAAATGTTTTTCCTGGTCGTCTACCTGGAAACATTGACTACTCGAAAGGTAGAATGGAAAATTACCCTATTTTTCTTTCAGGGGGTGCTGATGATGACGATTTGGATACTATGCCGATTGAGGCGGAGCAACCATCCAATGATGTTGAATCGTCAGAAACACATGTGGTGAATAATCAAGAAAATTCTGAACACAAAGGGATATCGTTTTGTAGAACTATTTGATTCTACCCACTAAGAATTACTTAGGAAAAAGTTATTAACTAATGAATTTAGTGAAGGATGAGCCAACGCACAGAATTAGCTTTATTGTAATTAAACGAATATAAAAACTAATAATTACTATATTTACAACTTTAACAACAAACAGGTAAACAGATATAATTGACAAAGCCAAAGCGTTGAAAGTTCCGTAACGAAGTGGGGGCTCCTCAAGCTGCTCGACCGGTTTCTGCTGCGCGTCGACCACGTGATGACGTTCGCGTAGTGGGAGACAAGAAACACCCCCGCCATGATTACCGCGCGGACTCGAACAATGCCCAGCGCGTGACGTCACTCGAAGAGGCGGGGTGTAGAACAAAAGCGCACGCGCAGCCATGTCGTCTAGAGGCGGAGTAAGAATTTCTACGTCATGTTGTGACGTAGATAAGGATCTGGCCCAACTCATAAACGGCAGCATTTGGAAGTGACTTGCTTAGGTCGCCACAGTACTCCCCTACCGAGACCGTTACTACGGTCGATAGTAGTCCGGAAACCTGACCGTTCTGCCGCTTCTGGTCTTCTTCTCTGGCGCAAGAGTGGGAAGATCTGGTGTCGATGTTTCTTCCTCTGGACTCCCGGAATTTTCAATATAGGCTGGCTTCAACCTGTCGATTGTCACTGTCGACGTCTTCCCTTGGACTTGAATGTCGAAAGTTTTGCTGCCTCTTCTCAGTACCCGATAAGGACCCAAGTATACAGGCTGAAGTGGTCTGCGCAGGGGGCCCTGACGAAGGTAGACATGAGTAGAAGTATTAAGATCCCTGGGAACATAAAATGGCTTATTAGAGTGCCTTGATGTCTGCAGTGGAGTGAGCGTGGAGATGTGCTCACGAAGTCTTCTGGTGAAATCAGCAGTATCAATGATTTCCAGTTCTGATGAGGAGAAGAATTGGCCTGGTAAACGTAGTGGCTCACCGTAAACCAATTCAGCCGCCGATGACTGAAGGTCCTCCTTCCAAGCACTGCGAATGCCTAAAAGAACAAGCGGTAATACTTCAGTCCAACGGTTTGTTGCATGGCATGTGATCGCTGCTTTGAGCTGCCGGTGCAGACGCTCGACAAGACCATTTGCTGCTGGGTGATATGCCGTTGTGGTATGATGTGAAGCTCCCAGAATGCTAGCCATTGCCTTAAACAGCTGAGATTCAAATTGTCGGCCACGATCCGTTGTGATGTCTTCCGGACAACCGAAGCGAGAAACCCAACCTGAGATAAAAGCTGCTGCACAGGAATCAGCAGTGATGTCCATTAAAGGGTATGCCTCAGGCCACCGGGTAAACCGGTCAACAACGGTGAGACAGTACCTGAAGTTATTTGAGACTGGCAAGGGACCGACTATATCCATATTAATGTGCCGAAAACGGGCAGAAGGTACTTTGAAAACACCTATTGGTGATGAAGTATGTCTTGTGACTTTGCTGCGTTGACACTGCTGACATGTTTGTGCCCATCGTCGACAGTCGTTGCGAATTCCTGGCCAAACAAACCTTTCCGAAACCAAACGAACTGTTGCTTTGACGCCTGGGTGGCTGAGACTATGAATAGCGTCAAATACACCCCGTCGATGAGCTGGTGTGATGTAAGGCCTTGGCGTATCCAAAGAAGTATCGCAGTAAATAACGAAGCCATCTTTGTTTATCTGCTGAAGCTGGAGGCTTAACCCGCTTTGTAAAAGCTCTTGCAACTCACAATCTGTTGATTGTTCATGGGCAAGAGACTGGTAATCAAGGGGCGTCGGCATTGCGACCTCCTCGATGCGCGAAAGCGTGTCAGCGACTAAGTTGTCCTTGCCTGGTATATGACGGATCTCTGTCGTGAACTGCCCGATATAATCGAGGTATCGGAACTGGCGTGGTGAACATTTATCACGACGAGTTGTGAATGCGAAAGTAATAGGCTTATGGTCTGTATAAATGCTAAAAGTTCTTGCTTCTACCATGTGACGAAAATAACGTACAGCCTCGTAAATGCTTAGCAGCTCGCGGTCATAGGGACTGTATTTCTTCTGAGATGAGCTTAATTTCCTCGAGAAGAACGACAATGGCTGCCAAAAATCCCCCTTACGCTGCTGTAAGACCGCCCCTATAGCCACGTCAGAGGCATCTGTTTGAATCGCCAGCTCCGCGTTCGCGTCCGGGTGAGCCAACAATGCTGCCTGGGCTAAATTTGACTTGCAGTTGTTAAAGGCGTCGTGAAGCTCAGGTGTCCAAGTAATTGACTGCGAGCCTTTGACTTTTGGGCCGGCTAACAATGAGTTGAGAGGTGCTTGCGTCGTTGCTGCTTGAGGTAAGAAACGCCTGTAGAAGTTCATCATACCTAAAAATCTTCTCAACTCCTTGATCGTTTTTGGTGCTGGAAACTCCTGGATCGCCTGGACTTTCGACTCCAAAGGCTGAACGCCTTCTGCCGAAACTGTATACCCAAGGAAAGTTACCTTTGCCTGACCAAACACGCATTTTCTTGTGTTGATGAGTATCCCATAATCTGACAAACGCTTAAACAGCTGGGTCAGGTGCTGGCGGTGCTGGTTCTCAGTGCTAGAGAAGATTAAAATGTCATCTATATAACCAAAACAGAAGTCTAAGTCCTTAAGCACCTCGTCCATGAACCTCTGGAAAGTTTGAGCAGCGTTTCGAAGGCCAAATGTCATATATGGAAATTCAAACATTCCAAATGGGGTAGTGATCGCTGTTTTGGGTATATCCTCTGGGGCTACTGGAATTTGATTGTACGCCTTCACAAGATCAACTGTACTGAAGATAGTTTTTCCCGCCAGTTGGTAAGCAAAATCCTGTATATGTGGGACTGGGTATCTGTCCGGAACTGTGCGTGCATTGAGAGCTCGGTAGTCACCACATGGCCGCCAACCATCATCCTTCTTGCGTGCTAAATGCAGGGGAGAAGACCACGCGCTCTCCGACCTGCGAGCTGTTCCACTTTGCAGCATGGAGTTGAACTCTGCTTTAGCAATCTGCAGTCTTGCTGGATCCAAACGCCGTGGTCGGCAGGAGACCGGTGGCCCATGCGTCGTCCTGATGTAATGTATTGTGTTGTGTTGTGGTATGGTGGGCTTGCCAGCTGGACGTGTAATCTCGGCGTACTGCTGCAGCAACTCATGGTACGGCAAATCACTGGTTATAGTGCGTACCGAAGGTATAGACCTTGATGGCACCTGGCGTGCAGTACCAACCACGAGATGTGTTACTCCGTCCACCACCCGATTCTGACGACAGTCTACCAAAAGATTGTAGTGGCTCAAAAAATCTATGCCAATAATTGGCTTCGAGACATCAGCTATGATGAACCGCCACGCAAATTCTCTACGCAGGCCTAAGTCCAAAGTCTGGTTGATGAAGCCGAAAGTGGAAATAACTGTTCCATTTGCTGCTACTAGCTCAAACTTAGACTTTGACTGCAGTGGAACCCGAACAGCTGACCGAGGGTATACGCAGACATCGGATCCGGTATCTATTAAGTACTGAATTTTAGTCTTACGGTCAGTTACGAACAGGCGGCCTTGTGAAATTTGGCAGACGTCAACGGCCGCTAATGACTGCCTTGCTGGTTTCCCGATACAAAGGAACACGGGGCGGTGCAATTCTTGGCACTGCTACCGAACCTGTAGTGATACCAACAAAAACGATGTCCTTTAGATTCTTCGCGAGATTGACAACGCAGGCGTGAACGGGACTGTGATCTAGACCGCTGCTGACGTTTGTAATTAGGTCTATTGCAAGATTGCTTTACCTGCATACTCAAAATCTCCACTTGGCGTGTCAACTCAGTCAATCTGCTCTCGAGCGAAGAGGTGTGCGTACTAGTGGCTATGCTGGCCACGTGAGATGTACTCGGCGCAATATCATTCACCCGGTCTGCCAAGTCCGCCACATCATCCAGATCACTCTTGGGCTGAGAAGCAACAATGGTTTGTACATTAGGTGGAAGTCTACTCGTCCAAATCGTGCGCAAAAATTCGTCTGGTACTTTAGGTCCTGCTAGACTACGTAAATGCCTTAAAAACTGGCTAGGTTTTCTATCGCCTAACTCCTCATGCTGCATAAGCTGCAGAGTTTTCTTTTCCCGTGAGTGAGAAATGCGTTTAATAAGCTCAGTTTTTAGTTTAATAAATTTATCAGTCTCTGGTGGGTCAACAATAACATCCTTAACAATGCGCGCAATATCCTGATCTAGTTGGCCAGCAACATAATGAAATTTTGTAATATCAGAAGTAATATTGGATAATACAAACTGACTCTCCACTTGAGCGAACCAAACTTCCGGTTCTTCGGGCCAGAAAGGCGGGACCCGAACTCCAACACGGAACACATCCTGGGAGCCAAAGGCACTGCCGCTACCACGAACATCTTCACTTGGACCACCACTCGTGTCACTTGTACTTGGACCACCACCTAACGGGACCTCGAAATTCCTGGGCATTTTTTTTTGGGCTTGATACTTGTTTGCGTATCCTTCACCTTCACCAGCACCTTCTTAACCTTGTTCCAAGTAAGAATGTCTTGGATCACGTCGGGGTCACCAGTGTAGAACTATTTGATTCTACCCACTAAGAATTACTTAGGAAAAAGTTATTAACTAATGAATTTAGTGAAGGATGAGCCAACGCACAGAATTAGCTTTATTGTAATTAAACGAATATAAAAACTAATAATTACTATATTTACAACTTTAACAACAAACAGGTAAACAGATATAATTGACAAAGCCAAAGCGTTGAAAGTTCCGTAACGAAGTGGGGGCTCCTCAAGCTGCTCGACCGGTTTCTGCTGCGCGTCGACCACGTGATGACGTTCGCGTAGTGGGAGACAAGAAACACCCCCGCCATGATTACCGCGCGGACTCGAACAATGCCCAGCGCGTGACGTCACTCGAAGAGGCGGGGTGTAGAACAAAAGCGCACGCGCAGCCATGTCGTCTAGAGGCGGAGTAAGAATTTCTACGTCATGTTGTGACGTAGATAAGGATCTGGCCCAACTCATAAACGGCAGCATTTGGAAGTGACTTGCTTAGGTCGCCACAGTTTATTTAATCCAGAAAATAATAAGATAGTTGTTTCACGTGATGTGAAATTCAATGAAAATGTTTTTCCTGGTCGTCTACCTGGAAACATTGACTACTCGAAAGGTAGAATGGAAAATTACCCTATTTTTCTTTCAGGGGGTGCTGATGATGATGATTTGGATACTATGCCGATTGAGGCGGAGCAACCATCCAATGATGTTGAATCGTCAGAAACACATGTGGTGAATAATCAAGAAAATTCAGATAATAGTTCCGTAGTTGTCAGTACTACAGGAACAGGTATTACTGAACATCGATACAACTTACGATCGAGAAATAAGGAACCAATTTGTAACGTAGCCAACGTAGGTAATGTTATTGAACCTTTTGAGCCAAGTACTATAAAAGAAGCTTTCAGTTGTGAAGATAGTTATCTGTGGCAAAAAGCTATGCAGGAAGAGTTAGATTCTTTTACTCATCATAACGCTTGGGAGTTAGTGGATAAGCCACCAGACAAAAACATCGTGAGGAATAAGTGGATATTTTCACTGAAAAGAGACTCTGAGGGCAATATAACTCGTTATAAGGCGAGATTAGTAGCGAAAGGCTTTACCCAAAGATTTGGTGAAGATTACACTGACACTTTTTCACCGGTCGTTCGACATAGTTCTATAAGATTATTATTATCATTGGCCATGGAATTGAATCTGAAGATTGATCATTTAGATATACAAACTGCTTTCTTGAACGGAGATTTAAATGAAGAAATTTATTTACATCAACCAGAAGGATTTATAGTTCCAGGGAATGAGAACAAAGTATACCGATTATTAAAGGCTGTTTACGGTTTAAAGCAGGCGTCACGTGCCTGGTATCAAAAGGTAAAAAATGTACTTTTATCTTTGAGCTATGTACAATTAAAGCAAGAGGATTGTATTTTTATCAGGAAAGTTGGTAAGTCAATTGTAATTATTGCTTTATATGTTGATGATTTTTTCGTTTTTTATAGTGATGTATATTTAGTAACAACTTTAAAAAAATCTTTATTCAAGCATTTCAAAGTTAAGGACTTAGGCCCGGTTAGAAATATGTTAGGAATTAAGGTAGAACGAGATGTTAATTGTATTAAACTCAGTCAGGAGCATAAGATTGATAAATTGCTTGATCGTTTCGGAATGACTGATTGCAAGACTGCTAAATCTCCCATGGTGTCCAATATTAGTTCTTGTATAAGTACTAATAATAACGTTGAAGCTAAGCTTCCGTATCAGGAACTTATTGGTAGCTTGTTGTATTTATCTGTTACTACTCGTCCCGATATTTCTTTTGCCGTGACTTATCTAAGCCAATATAATAGCTGCTATAATACTGAGCACTGGAATCATGCAAAACGCATATTAAGATATCTCAAGGGTACTAAGCAAAAGAAATTAGTATTTAAGAAATCAAATGTAAGCTCTGTCTTAGAAGGATTTGCAGATGCAGACTGGGCAGCTGGTTCCGACCGCAAGTCTTATACGGGATATGTTTTTAAATATGCCGGTAATACTATATCTTGGGGCTGCTATAAACAGTCATGTACTGCTCTTTCGTCTACCGAGGCGGAGTATGTAAGCTTAAGCGAAGCTTGTCGAGAGGCGGTATTCCTTAGAGCCTTGCTTGGTGAGCTTGGTTTTGTTAATAGAATTTCAATTTATTGTGACAATCAGTCTGCTATAAAACTTGCAGAGAATCCAGCTCATCACAGGCGTACAAAGCACATTAGTGTGAGGTTTCATTTTGTCAGAGAAATTATAGAGAATTTAGATTTAAGTTTGACTTATGTACCTACAGACAAAATGCTGGCCGACATTTTTACAAAGCCTCTGGGTTATGTGAAACATGAAACTTTCACAGAGCAACTAGGTGTTTGCAGCTAAGGCTGTCATGGTGTGGCTCTGTGGTGTGTCCATGTTATGGGAGGGTGTTGTTATTTAACCTTTTTTATAACATTGGCCACTCAGTTTTTTTTTATACTGACAGGAGAATGTGTCTTTATGTTTCTGGTTTTGTTGTAACTCTTGTTTTTCTGTTTTATCAAAGTAATAAATTATTATTTATTTCTACACGGGTTTTTCTGCTGAGAATTTAAAATTATTCTATTAGGCCCATAACCTAATAGAATAATTTTAAATTCTCAGTAGAAAAACCGTGTGAAATAAATAATAATTTATTACTTTGATAAAACAGAAAAACAAGAGTTATAACAAAACCAGAAAACACAAAAGACACATTCTCCTGTCAGTATAAAAAAAACTGAGTGGCCAATGTTATAAAAAAGGTTGAATAACAACACCCTCCCATAACATGGACACACCACAGAGCCACACCATGACAGCCTTAGCTGCAAACACCTAGTTGCTCTGTGAAAGTTTCATGTTTCACATAACCCAGAGGCTTTGTAAAAATGTCGGCCAGCATTTTGTCTGTAGGTACATAAGTCAAACTTAAATCTAAATTCTCTATAATTTCTCTGACAAAATGAAACCTCACACTAATGTGCTTTGTACGCCTGTGATGAGCTGGATTCTCTGCAAGTTTTATAGCAGACTGATTGTCACAATAAATTGAAATTCTATTAACAAAACCAAGCTCACCAAGCAAGGCTCTAAGGAATACCGCCTCTCTACAAGCTTCGCTTAAGCTTACATACTCCGCCTCGGTAGACGAAAGAGCAGTACATGACTGTTTATAGCAGCCCCAAGATATAGTATTACCGGCATATTTAAAAACATATCCCGTATAAGACTTGCGGTCGGAACCAGCTGCCCAGTCTGCATCTGCAAATCCTTCTAAGACGGAGCTTACATTTGATTTCTTAAATACTAATTTCTTTTGCTTAGTACCCTTGAGATATCTTAATATGCGTTTTGCATGATTCCAGTGCTCAGTATTATAGCAGCTATTATATTGGCTTAGATAAGTCACGGCAAAAGAAATATCGGGACGAGTAGTAACAGATAAATACAACAAGCTACCAATAAGTTCCTGATATGGAAGCTTAGCTTCAACGTTATTATTAGTACTTATACAAGAACTAATATTGGACACCATGGGAGATTTAGCAGTCTTGCAATCAGTCATTCCGAAACAATCAAGCAATTTATCAATCTTATGCTCCTGACTGAGTTTAATACAATTAACATCTCGTTCTACCTTAATTCCTAACATATTTCTAACCGGATTATTATGATTTGATGTACCAGCACGATAAGTCTTGTTAGACATACTATACTTGTTCTCAACACGCTTACGTGTGAACAAACAGTCGTCACTGATATTCGCTTTTCTGTTCCATAACTTATCTTGTAACAATTTCTGCTTAACCATGTCCGTAGAGATCTCAACACCTGAATGTTCTAAAGCCATAATCATAGGCTCATACTTCTCTGTCAAACCCTGAAGCATAATGGCAGCAAGGAATTCATCGTCGACAGGCTTACTCATACTTCGTAATTGATTCGCTATACATAGAATCTCGTTAATATACAACTCCATAGTTTCAAAATCAATCAACTTGATAGAACACAAGTTACGTAGTAGTTTCAACCTCCGATATAATCCTTTGTCATCATATGCTCTTTGCAGAGAGTCCCATACTTCCTTAGCGGTTTTCGCTTGTATGATATGAGCATAACATGATTTGTCAACTGTAAGACAAAGCCTTGAACGAGCTTTTTCCTCCCTGCGGGATTTTTGCTCTGCGGTTTCCCCGGTGACGATCTCCCCAGTCACACTACTCCACAAATTCTCAAAAATTAATAGATTCTTTACCTGAAAGCTCCAATCTCTATAGTTACCAGCTCCTTTTAGCTTTTCAGTATAATTTATAGTGTTCGAATCCATATCTTCAAAAAATTTTGTAAAAATGCAATAAATTATTAAATATTTTAATCTGGAACCATAACCTAATAGAATAATTTTAAATTCTCAGTAGAAAAACCGTGTGAAATAAATAATAATTTATTACTTTGATAAAACAGAAAAACAAGAGTTATAACAAAACCAGAAAACACAAAAGACACATTCTCCTGTCAGTATAAAAAAAACTGAGTGGCCAATGTTATAAAAAAGGTTGAATAACAACACTCACCACAAATGCTACGACTTGTACTTGTACGTTGCGGAGGCTAGTTATAGCTTAAGAATTTGCATTGAAGCGATAAAAATCCGTGCACCGGTAGCCCTAGGGGACCCTAGCGCTCAACGATCCCTAAGTGATCGCGGCACACAGCACAATCCGCTGCCGGCCGTTAACGAGTCTATTCGCTCGCACCATTACCAAAATAAACGTCACGAAAATTCCGAGCGCACGCCGAAGCGGTTTTATGTTTCGGCACAAAAAATATATTTCTGTTTTTGCAAGCGAAATCCCCGGAGTCAACATAAACGGCAAATTAAACGAAGCGTACATAACAATATGGAGTCGGATGGCCGTATATCCGCGATATTCCGTATACGTAGACGCAACAAACAAATGTGCCGCAGCAGCTGCACCGGGGCGGACGTAACTGATGGCGTTACGTTATCGACAGCATTAATCCGTTCGCTCGACACAACATAACCTACCCCGTTACAATTACAACTAACAATGCAATTAAAATGTAAGTTAAGCTCTCGCGGTGTCCGGCGCGGTCGCGGGACTGGCCGGGGGTGAGGGCAAGGACGGGGGCGGGGGCGCATGTGAGGGGGCGGCAGACATCCCGCAATAGAGCCCAATCCTCCAATATCCTATATATAATTTATTTGCAGCTCTCCAATAAGCCTACGAATAAATAATGAAGCCAGTAAATAAACACAGACGAATATTAATTGAAAATAATTAATTCGTGTACCGTTCATTCTAATAAATGATTCAATATCACGGAACACTGCAAACACCTGCGTTACTCATTGTATACACCATTCACTATGAGTTAATAACCTGAAATAGAATATACTTACCATTATAGGTCTAAATTGTACATACAATACCATGCCGCAAGTCGGTGTAAACACAAGACATGTCATTGACTGATCCGCGCGGAAGACTTTTTATCTAAACTGATGTACCATCCATCCTCGCGTGTCACGCCGCCACACGTGACGCGACCGCGACACCATAGTATAGTGACTGCCTAATAAATGCCTCAGAGCATGACCTTATGCAGTCTTCAATTTGAGCCCCTTTTTGCAAACCGTACCCTGTAAAAATATAGTTAGGATCCTTCAGCTAAAGCGGCCACAGTACAAGCTGCCAACGCATTTCCCCCCAGGATCCCTCTTGAACATGTACCACCCTCCGCCAAGACACTACCACACCACGCCTTGCAACAGCACCATTGCTGCTTAGTTACGGAACATTAAAATAAAGCTGCGAACAATCTAGCAGTGTAATGGTTTGTAACCAGAGAAATAGAGAGAGTAATGCGCTGGACTAGCACAATACTGCTGAGGCTATTCGGATCTACAAGTAGATGAGATTCTTCATTCACTCTTTAATTACAGCTACAAGATTTTTGCAAGTGGTCTACCGTCGTTATGATGATAATTTTCTTCCTGGTTAAACTCAGTCGATGGAACACGAGATTCTTATTTATTTATTTATCTCAACACTGTTTCAACAGCAATTTTCTACACACACAGAATATAATGCAATTACCCAGACACAAGCCAATTAAAGAAACACATCATCTTTCCAAAAAATCATCAGGAAGAATCAAGCTTAATCTCATCTTCATTTGTTCGAACACCAAACTGGACGTTACTGTTAATTTTCTTCCCTCTAGAGTAGGACGTACATGTCGCAATTTCTGTTCAGAAATAGTATTTTTCAATATTTCGTATACAACGTATTCGGATGTTAAGCATGTTTATACACCGGGTTGCCGAGGTTGTACACAATTTTGCATATAGTTTCTGTAGCTCTTAGTAAAAATATCATACAAAGGAATTAGTAAATACTTATTCCTTTTAAAGTTTAATCAAATTAATAGTATTGTGCAGAGAGATGTCTTTATTTGTAAGATATTGCCACTTAATGAAACCAAAACAGTCAACTCTGCATTTGATAGCGCAATGTAAAGTACACTTGTGAACAAAATAACCTAACTTAATGGCATTTCGTGCTGTGATGAAAGGTGTTTGTGATCTATCACTATTTTACTTATTCCCACAGAAAGATCGATTCCGGGCAGTAAGTGCCTCTCGTATGATGGTCATCATTTTCATGCATTTCAGGTCAGATAAATAAATAATTTTAAAAATCAAAGAAATCATAATCGAGCTTTTGTAGATACTTTTCTTAAATTTTACCGCTCTCCAAGGTACAACCGATAGAAGGAGGTAAACGAATCTATGTTGTGACGTAATTGCAGAGACTCATTTGTGTTCATGAAGTCCGCATCGCCTATTAAACGCACAACACAACGCTGCAATCTGTCCGGAGTATCAATGAGGTACTGATCGGAGCCATCCCAAAAGTGCGAGCTGATCAGGCGTAGAAAATCTATGCAACTTGTTCTGGACTGACTCTGAGTAATCAGTTAAGGAGTTGATAATTATCCAACACAGTCAAAGAAAACACATACCAACAAAAAATATTTAACTATAGCATAGACATTAAATTAAGTACAGTTTTTAATTAAATACAGCCACGGCATGCGATGTGGACTAACAGTTAAGCCAGTTATTATAAACCAAATTAAGTACACATTAATTTCTAAATTTATGTGATATAATATAAATAATAATCACCAATTTCTCTTTGAAATGACCAAACTTTTATTGCAATTGAACCTTGGTTAATGTTACTTGCAACACGTAAACTACACAAAAAAAAACTGTGATTGTTTATATTTAAGGCAATCGAATAGAGAACTTTTTTTTTAATTATAATGATAACGACACATAATATGTATCGAATTCTATGGTAATTTTTATTAATTACTCCTGACCGATCCAAAATGCACTCTAGTCTAGTATACTAATTGCTGTTACATTAACGCAGGCGCCATCTTCAGCTATTTGTTCAAATTAAATTGTAATTGCAGATCTGCAGCACTACATATGCTCAAATTTGTGTATCAACCAATGATACAGAAAAAACTCCGCGTCCTGAATAAGGTGGAATGTAGTCATTTGCTAGATCATTGTATTAAAAAATAAAAATAAAAATGGATGAATTGATAAGTCCATCTGCCAGCTATCTCATTAAATCTTCTATAGGAACCCTTTTCTAAACTACTCATATATTTATATCCGGTAACAGAGTGCAAACTTGAAACGAACCGCTTTCCAATTCTATACTTATGAACTCCGAGTACATCCTGGAAGTGTACGTGAGGCGCACCTAACAGAGAGAGGGCTAGCTGTATAGAGGACGGACGTTAAAAATAGGTCACTTAGCACAAAGCAGCGACCGCTCGACGCCTTTCATCTAGCGATGGCTCTCGACCCGCACTGCCGCCTTTATGATCTAGACTGTTCCGTCTGTTAGATGGCTTTTATACCTATTATACCTACGCCACTCGACTCAGACTCTTTAACATCTAAAAGCATATACTATGCAGCTTGGCTTATTACTGTTCCGTGACCGTAACTAAAACTGCGTCGTGGGAGCAGAGACCTGAAAAAGGTTCGTAGGTTTTTGACCAGTTATGTCTGTTATACAAAACCCAGTCCCGGTTTTGCATAGAATTGCAGGTACTCGCACTTTTGGGATGGCTCCGCTCAGTACCTCCTTGATGCTCTGGATATATTGTTGTTGCGTTGTGCTGTGTGTATAATTGGCGATATAATTAACGAACACCCCAGCCTGCTATTGTGACCATAGAGAATAACTGGTCAGAAGAGCTTTTTGACTTTATTTCTATGCTTCTCCTGTCTTACGAGAACGCGTACCGGTCTTACGAGAACGCGTACCGGTCTTCATAGTCACACATTAACCGATTCCACCTTTATTTCACGTACAACGAGGTTATGTGACTTCTTTCTTTGTTGCACAGCCAGAGTGTGGAATTTCCACGGCACATATATTTCTCCTTCATACCAAATGGGATGCTTCAAAAGAGGCATGAATGGGCACTTTTTGGACTGGCAAGGTGAAAATAGGTAGGGCAGTGTGTCGCATCATACTACACTACCTAACTTCGTATATGGATTCCTTGACTTCTTCACATCTGGCTGTTACGAGTCATTTTCTGTGGTTTTTATAAAATAAAATAATAAAGTAAACTGTGGTTATCGTAATCTAAATACCGAATTAAAATTCCATAATATAATAAATAGCCTGCCATTAGTTGTTAAAAATTCCATGGGGCAAAATGGTATGTAACATCAGTAACCCTGAGCCAGATATAAAGGTAAATTCCATCTTCCACAAGACATGGCTGTATGTGCTTTAGCCCTTTGCCTTCCCTGCATTTGAGAATTTAAAAAATAGTTAAATCTCTAATACAGTTAGCGTGTAGCTTAATGTAAAGGAAAAAATCATTAACATTCAATTTAATAGTGCCACTGGTCTCTCTCAAAGTGATACCATTAGCAAAATATATTTTATTTACTCTATCTAGGCCTGTAAATTTATTTGAATAAGCAAAATATATATAGCTTTTTAATTGATTAAACTTTAACGATATGGCTGTATAATACTACCGTCGTTGCCTAAAGAAAATACAAACGTCATTGTCACATTCTGAAATTGTCTTTTGCTGTTCTAACCTCAAATTGTATGTTTATTCTTTAGTGAGGCTTAGTTTGGAGTTGATTATTCACTCTTACGTACTCCTAAATTAATGCAGCATTACTGAAAAAACAAACCCTCAGATCGTGCCTGCGTTCGGCCAGCCGCCGGATCTGCGAGACGAAGAGTCGAATGTGTCAGTACTTCTACCTCGAACTGGAAGTGTGAGTATCTGCCGTGAGGCGTCCCTCGCCGCAGCTCCGCGGATGGCGGCCGGCCGTGTGACCGTGACGTCCGTTTGACGCCGCAGGGAGCCGGCGCTCGACGAGCTGGCGGTGCAGTGCCTGCTGCAGCGGGCGGTGGGCGGGCTGCTCGGGGCGGGCGCGGGGCCGGGGGCGGGCGCGGGGGCGGACGTGTTGCGCGCGGGGGGCGGGCGGGCGCTTGTGCGCGTGCCCGCCGGCGGGCTGCTGCGGCTGAGGGCGTCGCTCGCGCTGTGCCCCGCGCCCGCGGCCGCCGTGCGCCGCCAAGCCGGCTCACTGCAGGCGCTCCTGTAGGCGCCGCCGTACGTACCATCACTACTCATTTCTTTACTTTATTTGTGGACCTTCGCTGACCGTTTCTACTTTAATCTATGTTATTACAAATGGCAATAATTCAGACTTAAACAGCTATTAAATCTAGGCTCATCGGTTAGTCTCAGCTTCATCATGCCTTATAGGGTACTGCAAATTGAACAAACATATGTTTCAAATGGGTATGAAGTGAGGCATGGTATCTTGGTTCTGTTAGGAATCAGACTAAACTACAATGCAATGAGCATTGTAGTTTAGTCTGATTCCTAACTACTTATGTGGCCCTTTAATGCATAAAAGAAGCATTTACTTATAATGCACCAGGGAAGGTGCAACATATCACTGCCTGAAGAATCTGAAGCTAGGTCCAGATTCACTGCATTTAAAATTGTGATCGTGAGATCACAAAAAAGAAAAGATCATAAAAAATCATCTTTTTTTTTTTTTATTTATTTATTTGTCATTGTTTCATCTAATTTATAAAGTTCTCTCATAGGCACTTTCATACTGTCATCAATACTTTGCATAAATAATATATTGAAAGTTACATGCTTTTGCATTGTATTTATCAATATTCTTAAATAAAATTTCATGTAAAAAATTTAATAAATCAACCTCTGAAAGACAAAGAATATAAAGTCTAATTAATACTAAAATACCACCTATATTTTTCATGGAAATTAAACACTAATCTGAACAATTGCTCTTAGCTTTCAGTAAGATGGCAACTCGCTCCGTAATGTCGACGGGTCCTGGGGGCAAGGACCTGGTGATCATAGCATCTCGGGAGGAGCTGTCGACGCCGAGCCGCGTAAGCCTCCCTCCGCCGGAGCCCGCGCCCGGCCTCATCCTGCCCGACGGGACCATCAACTGGGGCTGCCCATGCCTCGGAGGAATGGCCACTGGGCCTTGTGGGCCACAGTTCAGAGAAGCCTTCTCTTGCTTTCACTATAGGTAACAATTTCATACATTAATAAATAGAATAGAATAGAATATATCTTTATTGTACACCATCAAGAGAAATACATAGGTAACAGTTAATCAATTTTTTTTTTTTTTTTTTAGAAAAGAAAAATATTTTTGTACATTTCTTAATAGTTTCATTAGAAAGGCTGGCTAGTCTAATAATCAGTACCATATAAGGCTACTCAGCTAAGGGCCTTGGTTCAGTATCCCTGTTGTTTGTTGACACGAACATGATTATTTGTCCCAAGGCATGATTGTTTAAATATTTATGTTTGTATATTTCTTGTAAAAAAAAACAATAAATTTGTTTTCCTGTGTCTATAACACAAGAATGTAATTATGATTACTTTGGGCCAGATAATAAGTGTGAATAATAATAATAGAGAGTTTTACCATAAATTAAAACTTACCTATTATTTTTTTCAACAATATCCGGAATCCATCTTGAGTCAAGCACCTGTCTTTTCTAACCAAAGTCGAGCGTTTCCGGTTCCTCTCCGATAGTGCTGCCCTCTATCGTTGCCTTACCACACATATAAAAGCAAGCACAAGGTGTCTGTTCGTCATTATAACACTCATGATGCACCAGGTAGCCCTTACCTGGATTCCGGATATTGAAAAAAATAATAGGTAAGTTTTAATTTATGGTAAAACTCTCTATTATTTGTTTTGTATCAATATCCGGAATCCATCTTGAGTGATGTGTTTGTTATCACCTGGTGCAAGTTGTAGAAGACGCTATAATGTGTATATAAAATTATGAAACATGATTTATAGAATAAAATGCAGTTTTGATGTGATTAAGTAATCTGAATATGCATTAAGTAAGCAAATGTTAATTGTTGTGTAATGATTATTATTATTTGCCATTTGCCAAAAATTAATTAAAAGTCAAGTAATAAAAAATTTTAAATTATTGAACCGAATCAAAGTATTTTGATAACGATACAGATTCATTTGGTATAACAGAGTTTTTGATAGTAATTTTGAAAAGTATGTATAATTTTCCAATTTCCAAGGCAAGAATTTGATCTATAGGGAAATATTCTACGAAATTTTAAGGAAGATACTGCGGATCGTACTGAACCTGGAGTTGCCTCAATGCTAGCCGCTTTAAGCAAAGACTTTACCCAGCCACCAATTATCGTTTGAGAAGCTGGCTTTACGTTGCTTTGAGCTATTATAAACAAATTAGTTATATTTTGCCTACGATTGAAAGACAAACTTAGTAACTGTCTTATCCAGAAAACTACATTTAATCTTTTATCAGGATGTTCTTTATGTCGCCATCCAGACTATCTATGTTTGAAGTTTCAGAGCCGAAAGCAGGCCATAATAGTATTTTAGTATCATCATCTACCAGACTAAGATTGTCAATACGTAACAGAGTAAGATCATGAACCCTGCGACTTGAGTACAATAACAAAAGAGTGGCTGTATGTCTGGAGACCTGATACAGATTGTTTTCATCAAGACTAAGATTTTAAAGTCTTATCAAATTTAAGGATTCCAAATCGGAGGCTCAGCCAGTTTCTCCTGAGCAACAGATATGGCTTTTAACATGTTTTACAAAGAATGGCTTTTAACATATGTTTTACAAAGAATGGCTTTTAACATATGTTTTACAAAAAATAGCTTTTAACATATGTTTTACAAAGAATAGCTTTAAACATATGTTTTACTAAGAAATTCGATAACAAATCATCGTTAGATTTCAAGTGAGTAAATGTTGAAATGAGTCATTTATGAAGAAGAATAGTTCTATACGCAAGACCAACATCGCAGTGAAGATGAGCTAGATGGCGTGCTACTAGATCGGCATTAGGACATTTATAATCTAAAGAATGGGACTCGCACCAACTTTGCCATCTGGTCCATGCTGGTTTATAGGTGTTTACTGTCGAACTTCTCCAGCGTGACATTAATAAAGTTTGTTTCTGATTAAAATTAAATTCTGAACCTTCGGCGGGTGCACATCCGTTCTCATGTCGACAAGAACATCTTTCAGGTCTGGAATCCTGTAAGCAGGTTGTAGAGCTCGGTTCTGAACATCTGCTTGCCAAAACACTTTGTTCCATTTCGGAGTTATTAAGATGTATTTTCCGCTAGCCATATTCATATGATTGAGGACTCTGGGAATAAGATTCGGAAGCGGAAATAGCCACGCTAGCTACAAAATTCTTTGTGGCGATATGCCCCTTGATTCAAGATCAAGCGGCATATCGCCACAACGACATCCATCGAGCAATACTTTGGTACTACACGAGCCGTTTTAGAGGTAAAGAGATCTATTTCGGGCATGCCCCACTGTTGAAATATCGCTATTGTTGCCTTTGCTGTTAGGTACCACTCCGGACAAGCTCTCTGGCGTGATAGAGCGTCGACCTCTGCATTGAACCTGCCTGGAAAATACTGAGCTATCAGATGTATATCCAGTTTGTCCAGAATTTCTATAAGTTGCCAAGTCTGTTGTAGCACGAGATCCAAGAAACTTCTGAAAGTTTCTTAGATCTCGTGCCGCCCTCTTTGTTTATGACACAACCGTCCGATTGTCTGTTTGGAGAAGCACACTTCCGCTCCCCGTAGGTGATGCTGTTCTTGCAATATTGCTGCGTAAACAGCGAACATTTCCTTCTGGTTCATGTGCCATATTTTTTTTTTTTTTTTTTTTTTTTTTTTTTAATATTTGCCGTTGTGACCAGGACCTCGTGATATTTTTTGTTGTTGAGTTGTGCGCCCCAACCTATGTCTGATGAGTTTGATGTTAATAAGTGGGTCAAAGGACTCATATGTATGGGCATCGATTTCCCTATCGCATTGCCCCACCTTTTGATCTCTGACCAGACTGGACTCAGGAGAGCTTTTTTGATAGGGATTGTTCTTTGGTACGAGTCGGCTGAAATATTGCAGTGTCCGACAATGAAGTCTCCCCATAAGAATTTGTTACTGTTTTAGAGACCATTTATTTCTTTTGTGCTGTTGAGAAAGTGCTTTGCGTAGCGTTTGGCACTTCAGCTCTGACAA
Organism: Acentria ephemerella; assembly: GCA_943193645.1. NCBI lineage: Eukaryota > Metazoa > Arthropoda > Insecta > Lepidoptera > Crambidae > Acentria > Acentria ephemerella. The sequence goes on from OW971889.1 coordinate 11,455,562, forward strand.
GGACTTTGTGTTGTGTTTTGTATCCCAAGTTATGCCAAGAAACTCGAGGCATTGTGTCGGAGCAAGCACAGATTTGTTGAAATTTATTGTCCTACCCAGTAACTGCATGATCTTTGTTCTGAATGCTATGTCGTCGTGCAGTTGACGAATGTATTGGTTTGCAAGGAGAAAATCGTCTAAATAGACTACGCACCTTAGGTATTCTGCCACACAATTAGTTGTTGAAGCAAAAGTCCTTGGTGCTGACGAGAGGCCGAAGGGCAAGCATGTCATCTGCAGCAGTTGATCCTTTGTCGGAATGTAATGGTAATTGAGCCTCAGGAATCTGCGGTGCTGCGGAGTGATAGGTACATGGAAATAAGCTTGACTTAAATCTAGTTTTACCATCCAGTCCTGCCGCTGTAAAAAATCTGGTACACGAAAATGGCTGGAATGGCTGGAGTTGAAAAGATTTCGTTATTATAAAGCTATTAAGTTCCTTGAGGTTGAAGATAGGCCGAAAAGTCCCATCTGACTTCGGAACCAAAAAGAACGTTGACAGGTAACTAGTATTTAGTTCCGCTTTTTCTAGTACCCCCGATTTTAGCATACCATGTATCTGTGTTGACATTTCACCGGAGGGTCTGGTCCTGTAGCATTGCAGAGCTGTGGAGCTCGGAAATATGAGTGGCGGCTTTAGTATAAATGGAATGCGGGCACCATTTAAGAGTTGACAAATTTTGCGTGGTGCACCCAAATTGCTCCAAACTTGTTGAAATTGCTGCAGACGGCCGCCTCTAAATGTTAAATAGTCATTCGTTGCGTTGCTTCTTTTTAAAGTTAGAATGCGATTTATTTATTTTTTGTTCGAACGAAACAAAGCATTTACTTGTTTACTAGTTGAAGGCTTTTGATTTTGTTAAAAGGTATCTTTCGCCTGAGTACTGGGTACTGGGTTTTGGTAATGTATTAAATTTTCCCCCTCCCCCAATTTATGAAGGTAGTTTTGAATAGATTGTTCATTAAAAGTGATAATGGACTAGGAGGGATTTTATATAAAACTTGACGATGAAATTCCACAGAAATTTATGATAGCAGGGCCTCGCGGCGTAAATCAACAAAATCGGCCCTTCTACCACATTCTATTTGTAATATATCATCAGTCACCTTACAATAAGCGGAATCTTTTGAAAACATTGTTTGTAACTTATCAAATAATAAATTTGGGGTCAAGGAATCTTTTGATGTAAACGCCCAATCTACTAAGGATTGCAAAATATTTTTCAATTCATCTTTCTGAGAGAGCAGAGCATTAGTTAAGCTAGAAAAAGACCGTTCTAAAAATATGAACGAGAATGAGGATTCTCATCAAAAAATATGATGCAGCTATGCCAAAAGAGGTTTTAGCATAACTGCTTTAAATCTTTTTAGCTCGTCATTTACACTAAGTTCGACGAAACCGGGGTAGCCAAATATTTCTTTTGTGTATCGGCAAAACTAATGGCGTACCAATTCTCATTGTTAAAACGTTGTAACTCAATCAATTTATTTATAGAAATTTCATTGGCTTTTGCATACAATGGATCTTTAATCATGGTGCAAACCTCCGAAAAAATATTAAGCTGTTTATTGTCATCCGGTTTTTTTTTTTTAATTAAGTTCATTTGTCGGAATCACAGATTATACGGGAGTATCGGGCATACTTAAAGAATTAGCGTTCGAGTCTTTCGTCACATCGCCATTTTTAGTAATTAGGCTTGTTAAAAAAGCAACTTGTTGAGACAGGAATTCAAAATGTGCAATACTCACGGTTTGTTGTACTTTTCTCGGTCTAGATTTTGCCTCTGGAGTCCCTGCGGTAAGAGACCCACATTCCAAACTACTAGACGTCGATGATAAAGAACGCTTACGTTTCGAGAACCACTGTCCTCAGCAACAGTCACTGATTTATTTTCCTCAACACTGTTGTTCTCCATTATTATCGGAAAGGATAAAAACTTTTTAAATTTCAGAGAAATTTTAAGTTAACCGTTAAAGCTGACTTGTGTTCGGCTTGAAAAACGACGCTATAATGACGAACAGACACCTTGTGCTTGCTTTTATATGTGTGGTAAGGCAACGATAGAGGGCAGCACTATCGGAGAGGAACCGGAAACGCTCGACTTTGGTTAGAAAAGACAGGTGCTTGACTCAAGATGGATTCCGGATATTGATACAAAACAAATAATATTACTATATTAACCAACTATAAACTAACTGTCTCCTTTCTTTCTTGCTTGTTGTTCTATGCTTCTTTCATTGACTTGGATGTTTAGTTCTACTCATAATAACTGTTTATAACTATCACTGACTGAAAATCATCTTTTTTTTTTTTTTTTTTTTTTTTTGTTTTTGTGTGTACAATCGTCATCAGATTAGCAGACAAGATAACATTAATTTCTGCAATAATATCGAAACAGCAGCTTGTCAATAAATTCCATACACACAGATAGCCAAAGACATCTGAACATCTATAACATCAAATGTAGGGTGACCTGTTTAACAGTTAAATACATAAAATTATTTATTCCAGCCAAAACCAAGGTTCATTAGCTAAAATTTAGCACTAAAAGTCAGTAATTGTTTTCATGTTTCGAAATAATAATATTTATAAGAACTAGAATTGGTTATTTCCACACTATTGTACTGAGTTGACAACAGTTAACCACAATGAGTTGATCACCTGAGTAGATATATTTACCTTTTATGTGTTCAAATATGTGCGTATGGAAATTATTGAAAAGTGGATGAAAACATGTAAGGAATTATTTAGTGGACATTCTAAACTGGTCTAAAGTTGGTCATCTTGTCTGCTACAGTGGTCACTGTGTAAAAAATGTGTAGAGGCTACTTTGTAACACAACAATAAAGTGTGAAATACACCATAAGTTCTCAAAGATGTTGGTCATGTCCAGTGACGCGGACCCCAAGGGCAGCGACTGCTACGACAAGTTCAGCGTGATGCAGGAGTGCATGGCGCGCTTCCCCGAGCTGTACGGACCCGACGACGACTCCGACCTCGCCGCCGCCCTCGACTCCTCCAGCGACGCCGCCGCAACCACGGCGACCTCCGCAACCTCGGCAACCACCGCGACCACTGCAACCTCGGCAACCTCCGCAACCACCGCAACCACCGCCGACACGCCTGCCTCTGGCGACCATAAATAGACTGAAGCTTCTTGGACATAAGAGAATGATTGCTCGCACACAGTGAAAATGTAAAGTACTTAATCTAGTATATATCTTTACTAATAATAATTTGTATTATAATTAGTAAAGTGATTGTAGTTTGTACCTCTGGAATTACTGCTTGTAATGGAAAAAATATTTTTGTGTTGGGTAGTCTGTTGGATAGTGGATAGTCCAATAAATTTTGCCTTTGATAATTATTATACCTTCGCATAATTATTGTTTCATATAGCTGAGCACAAATTTGAATTCCTTTATGTCAACTTAATGGATCCTTATAGATGTTATGCTTCCTTATAATTATGCCAAGCTATGACAAGTAAAGTTAGGATTAGAAACATTATTGTGAATATACCTTACATAGACTACCAACTTAAAGGAATTACTCATGTACACCAAACATGTCATGTCTACCAAAGTGTCTACTTCTGTCTCTCTTGATCTACTTTGGTTCAGACTCATCATCACATACCAGTGACCATCAAATAATTAAAACTGACAGCAAGATTGATTTGAATGATATTTTGTTATTGTTTTATATATATATATAAAGCTTGTTCTTAAATTAGTGAAGTACACATATAACTGACAGAAAATAATAGATTTTCTGTAGTGTGTGAGCTACTGGCAGACTAGTAAAGGTCAAAAGACACGATTTTAATTGTGATGTACTAAAAAGTTGTATGATGTTTATATTATTGTTGAAACATGACCAAATAAATTGTCTCCTATACGTTTGTAATTTATATTTTAACAAAGTAATTCCATTTCAGTATTTCAGTCAATTTGTAGTTTATTGAATAATAAATATTCCAGCCAATGAACTCACATTTAATACCAGTTAGTTTGTGTTCACTGTTACTGGGCAATCAGTTCTATTCAGTGAATTGAATGGTTGGGTCAGACCTCTGGTGACGGTCTGGACGGTCTATGGTCCCTGCTCCTGGGCCCGTACTAATATATGTACCTCATGATGTTATGTAACTAATATTACATGAATCGGTCAAATAAATAAGTAGATTGAAAGTTATAGATGTTTGTATGTTTGTTTTTGTTTGCTTTCATATCATCTAGTGGATTTAGATGTAGAACTACAACGAACACGTTTTATTTATCGTACCATTGCAGTTAATACTGCTTCTAATTGTATTCCTTGTGATGATTTATTCAAAAATATGCAAATAATATTAGATGTAAACATAGTGTAATTTTAGTTTAATAAAATTATAAAAACGTTAAATTGAGATGTTGTTTAATTTTCAAATCAGCGATTCGTGCGTTGCCTTATGTGGACAGGACAGATTACTATTAAATTCACACCTCATCATTTATTAACGTATGTTTTTCTTGTCATTGAACATATAGATATATTGTGTGGAGTACTATGATGATAAAACCCTTAAAAACTGGTTCATGTAAAAGTCAGGATCCTAAGTTATTGTTCCTACGATAAAGGATCATTTTGTAATAAATAGAGGATACATATGTAACCGATAGAGGATGCTTATGTATTAGACTAAGTTATCTTATCACAAATGGAAGGACCGTATATAGGTTAGCTACAGTAAGAGGATCGTAATGCAACAGTGTCATCACTGATCCTCACAGATCTCATGATCCTCATGTCACAAAAAAAAAAAAAAGTCCTTTTAGTTAATGGGTTTGGTACAAGAACATTCATAGACCGAACATGTAATTAAACCTATTATAGGAATACCACTGCCCTGCATAAAAATCCAGTTGAGAAACGGCAACTTCTACTTCGCTTAGGATGGGGTAGCCCATGAAGTAACAAGTAATTTCTCGTAATCGTTGTAGTCGCAGATTATAAAATTATAATTCGGACATTTCAAAAACTGTCAACTTTCATATTTTGTCAGCAACATCATTATTCCGAGAAGACGATGAGAAGGGTACAGATGGTAGCGATTTCCATTATTAGTAATCAATGATGAGGCTGACAAACAATCAAAACTTGCGACATAATAATAATTATACATAAGCACTTAGAAGGTAGCAAATGAAGAATAATTAATTAAAAATAGCCTAAAGTAAATACCAATGCTTCGTGGCACTTATTGACCCAGAAACTAATTTGTTTTAGTGGTTCATCGGTATAATACCACGAACCATGTAGGTTTTTTTTTTTTTTTTTTTTTTTTTTTAGTACATGATACCGCTGGTAAAACTTTGAACTTATTTACATACCTGCAGAACACTTTTAATAATGTTTGTCAAATTAAGTTTTATGTTAAATTGACAAACATTATACGTACGTATTTGTGTATCGTTACATTGTTTCTAAGATAGTCAATATGTAACATATAGTGTCCCTATGTAACATATAGTGTCCCTATGTAACATATAGATAGTCCCTATGTAACATATAGGTAGTCCCTATGTAACATATAGAGTGTCCCTATGTAACATATAGAGTGTCCCTATGTAACATATAGATAGTCCCTATGTAACATATAGAGTGTCCCTATGTAACATATAGTGTCCCTATGTAACATACAGATAGTCCCTATGTAACATATAGATAGTCCCTATGTAACATATAGAGTGTCCCTATGTAACATATAGATAGTCCCTATGTAACATATAGAGTGTCCCTATGTAACATATAGTGTCCCTATGTAACATATAGTGTCCCTATGTAACATATAGAGTGTCTGTGTACCAATGATATAAAGGAAGGGACCTTCATAACTGAAGATTGTTAATTTCGGTCGGTAAGTCGGGTCGGGTCGATCAGTTCGGGTCGGTCAGGTCGGGCCGGGTCAGTCGGTCAGATCGGATCGGTCGGTCGGTCGGATTATTCGGTCGAGTCGGATGACGATTATTGATGACTGAAGATGATGATGACTTATCGTCATCATTACTCGCATTACATATGGCATCATCAGCATACATCAGACATCGGAGTCATGAGTCATCAGTCATCAAACATTAAGTCGACCCGAGTAAGCCAACCTGACCAACCGATTCGTCATCATCATCAGTCATCGTCATCAGTCGTCCTCATCAGTCACTGTCATCAGTCAGTCATCGTCAACATATGAACATGAGTTGTTGTAACACAATTACAAACCCGATTTATACAACCTCCAGCAACAATTATTATCGGCCATCGTCATAAGTTCCACTGCCTTATAACAGATGGCACTGCTCATTTCTACATCGCGCTATTAAGGTTTGTGTATCGACGATATAAAAGGAGAAAGAGATTCGTGAATTATGGTTAGGTTAGGTTAGGTTAGGTTTTTTTTTTTTTTTTTTTTTTTTGAAATAAAATTTAAAATCCATAGACTCTTTGGTCCATGCCTTTTTTTTATATTGATTGTTGTTATTTATTGTGTTTTTATTTACTACTGGGCTCCGCGTTAGCTCAAATTACATTTTGATTAAATTAAAATTAAATATAAAGTATTTTTAGTGTTAGTTTATTTTATTGTGTTTTATTTATTTCTATATTGTTGGGATTATTGGAAAAAGGGGAAGTAAGGGATGGGGGAATAAAAAAGGGGGGGGGGGAGGTAAAACAATTCTCTATCTCTAGTCCCTGTGGCTTACAATCTATATATATACTTTTTTTTTTTTTTTTTTTTTTATAATTATTGTTATATTGTTATTTTTTTTTTTTTTTTTTGTTTGGTATATATACTTATCATTTTTTTTTTTTTGTTTAATTATTATTATATATATATATATATATTTTTTTTTTTTTTTTTTTAATTGTTATTACTATCATTATTATACAATTACAGACTATAAACCATATATCTACAATTTGTGAACTTTGTACTATTTTAACACAGTTTTGTATCCCAGGATGCACTACAATCCCGCATCTCGGAATACCTCGTTTGTCATCGTCATCTGATTAGTCACTTCTGGTCATTTTGTCTATGACGGCCGCGTCTCCTCTCCTCACGGCCATCCGCAGGTTGTAGTCCCTGATCCTCTCCGTTGTGGCCCTCTCCGCTCTTGATATTAGTCGAGCTATGGCATCGTTTTCTATGTTGTCTGTGTAATATACACAGGTCTGTGTATGCCTGGAGATGGCCACAACGGCGTGGGGGACGCTCTGGAGCAAGTGGGAATTTGCAGGAGTTGTTCGCACTATAACCACCGTCTCGAACGTCTGTCCTTGCGCTTCATGTATAGTCAGGGTGCGTGAACCTTCGTCGTCACCGTAGCCTTGGCTGATAAGGATTTCCTTTTCAGCCTGCGTGTGAACGAGATACAATGTTCGTTCCGACTTAGGTATCACTGCACCTGTGAACTGCTTCAGCGTCAAGGATTTCGCCCGAGTATTCGCCGAGTATATTCCACTGTAAATTTCACAGAGAGCATACGCGACGTCTAGGGGATTTCTATAAGTGCATAACAACTCCTTTGTTGTATGGATTATTTTGTTCGGATTGCTGTACTCTAGTTTGAAGAGGTTACACCGGTCAATGTATGGGAGTTGGTTGTTATCTCCTAGCAGCGTCACCTCGCTGGCTTTCGCAATTTGGATGGCCATCACTATGGATCCGAAGTGACACTGAGCCCGGAAGCCTCTGCAAGCCTCTTAGCGGAGACCTTCTACCCAAAAGACACTGTAGCAACAGACAAACCGTTCCACACACAACTCAGAAACCTGACACAAAGCGGAACGCCAGAGGAGGAACGCAGACTGTCTGGCGACGATCCACCTTTCACGATAGCGGAGGTGGAAACGGTGCTGAAAGCCCAGAACCCAAAGAAACTCTAAAGAAACAACTCCTCGAAAAGGGATGCCCGAGAAACCTCTATAGGGTAGTGGACTCATATTTGGAAGACAGGAAAGTAGAAATACATTATGCAGGGGCGTCGAGTGAAAGGCACACCAATAAAGGTTGTGTACAAGGCTCAATAGGAGGACCGACCTTTTGGAACCTCATCCTCGACTCCCTGCTGCAAATCCTGTCCAAAGAAAAAGTCCACGTACAGGCCTTTGCAGACGATGTAGTCCTAGTCTTCTCCGATAAGTGCATAACCGAGATGGAGGGTACCGTCAACCAAGTGCTGGCTAGAATTGTAGAATGGGGCATAGAAAACAAGTTGAACTTTGCAGCGCATAAAACTAACATGATGCTGCTCACAAAGAAGCTAAAGTTCACAGCCCCAAAGATTACAATGTCGGGAGTTGACCTTGCAATGGTTGACGAGATCAAACTTCTCGGACTCACAATAGACAAACACCTAAACTTCAAATCACATGTCACCGCCATCTGTAAGAAGTCAGCGGACATCTATAAACAACTAGCATGTGCGGCGAAGGTAAAGTGGGGTCTCAATGGAGAAATAATAAGGACCATCTACGTAGCAGTTATAGAGCCAATAATCACCTATGGAGCAAGCTCATGGGCAGCGGCAAGTCAGCTCCAAATGAACAGGAAACAGTTGGAAGCAATACAGAGAGGATTTGCACAAAAGATCTGCAAAGCATATAGAACCACGTCTTTGACATCGGTACAGGTACTCTCTGGAACACTTCCACTGGACCTACGCATCCAAGAAGCAGCTACCCTGTACGAGGCAAAGAAAGGTTACACAGTCGACTTCGTACCCCCTGGTGGGCGGTTGGAGGGGCGGGTTAAATTCCAGGATTTCCCCCATCCCTCGAACACGACTACCTCAGAGTACGAACTCCTAGAAGACATGAATCCGACAACCCAAAGAAACCATAACATTTTAGGACCACAGATATACACCGATGGAAGTAAAATGGAGGGAAAAGTAGGCGCAGCCCTCACATGGTGGGAGAACGGAGAGGAGGTCAACAGTGAAACTTTCAGCCTAGACCCGAAATGCACGGTGTTCCAAGCGGAATTATATGCTCTCCATAGGGCAGTGCTGAGGGTGAAGGGGAGCGGAAAGGAAGCAGTAAACATACTGAGTGACTCGAGATCATCACTCGAACTGCTATCCAATCCAGCTGTCCTTCATCCATTGGCAAAATCCATAAAGGAGAACATATCAAAAATCCGAGCACAAGGGAAACAGGTACGTCTGTTCTGGCTTAGAGCACACATGGGAACAGTGGGAAACGAAAGAGCGGATGAACTTGCAAAAAAAGCAGCAAGCTCGATGAAGCCTACACCAGACTACGCCGAAATACCGCTATCGTATGTCAGGAGGAAAATCAGGGAGGAAACAGTCAAGAGGTGGCAGGACAGATATGTTTCCTCCCAGACGGGGTCAATCACAAAAGTGTTCTTACCAAATGTGGACAAAGCTTACCGCTTTGTGAGAGGAACAAAATTGACTCCCACCCAGGTTCAACTTCTGACAGGACACGGCGGGTTCGGAGAGTACTTGCATCGGTTTCAGCTTCGCAGCAGTCCCGAGTGCGAGTGCGACCCGAACATAAGCGAAACAGTCTGGCACATACTATTCAATTGCCCACGTTTCCAAATAGCTCGCCACAACTTGGAAAGCGAACTTCAAACGGAGCTGACCAAAACTAACATCCCAATAGTATTGGACAAACCCAAAACGCGAAAGTTGTTCCTCGACTATGCGGAGTCGATAGCCTCCAAAGTTATAGAGCGCAATAGTTTGCTTCCCCAGTCACCAGTCCTATCAAACCCAGAGACGAACACAAACACGCTAATCACAGAAAAAACAAACAACTCACTACCACAAACCTTACACATACTGAACACCGGAGAGTCGGGGCATCCAGGGATCAGGCTGAGGAGTGTGGCACTGTTTATGGACAACAGCGCAGAGAGGATAGGCATCGCATTCTGTAACGACAAAGCAAAGACCAATGTATACATCTCGCCGGGTCTCGGAGCGCTCATCAATGGCAGTTCCCTCAAGACGTCAATGAGACGGAAGGCCTTAGGTTAGGTTAGGTTAGGTTAGGTTAGGTTAGGTTAGGTTAGGTTAGGTTAGGTTAGGTTAGGTTAGGTTAGGTTAGGTTAGGTTAGGTTAGGTTAGGTTAGGTTAGGTTAGGTTAGGTTAGGTTAGGTTAGGTTAGGTTTCCGTGTGCGGTTTCCAGTCTGCCATCGGACGCGTCCCCCGGGTTGCGGATAGGGGAACGCCCTCCAGATATGGGGGGTACCGGCTGCGGCCGGCGCGGACAATACTGGAAGTGTGGCTGCCTGGTCTTTTTAAGGGCGGGCATTGCACGGCCACACAATCCCGTAGCCCTCACGTTTTCGTGGGGGTCGGGGGCTCGGCGCATTGCACTTAGCGCTGGGTCGCGAGGAAGAAAACCTCTCTAAAAAATTACCCTTTGGCGGCCCCAGTCGGGGCAGTGGACCTTCGGGTCGTGGGTTGGCGGCCTCCAAGGTCGCGGAGAGTGTGGCTGCTCGCTCTGTTCTGTCAGGGCGGGCATTGCACGGTCACACTAGCCCGTTGCCCTCACGGGTCGGGGGCTCGGCGCACTGAGCGCTGGGCTGCGAGGAAGAAAACCTCAATAAAAAATTACCCAGTCCGCTCTTGCACTCTCCTCTTCGGAAGAGAGTTTGCAGAGTGGACGGATGTTTTTCGGTGGTCAGACTTCGGTCAGCCAACGGCTTTTGCCGCCACCGACCCAAGCCTAAGTTCCCCGGGGTGGCGATGGGCTGAATGGCCGGGGGGAGCCCGGTCCCAAGCCCCGGAACCTTTTTATTTTCCTTTTTCTTTTACTGTCTTTTTGTTTTTCTTTTCTGTTTTTCTTTTGTTTAATTTTTTCTTATTCTTGTTTTCTTCTATCTTTCTAGTTTTGTTTTTATTTTATTTTTTGTTGATGAAGTCGGGAGAATGTAAACAACAATGGATCAAGCGATTAGAAACACGAATCTCCAGGAGGGTCCCGGTCGCCACGCGGCCGGGGAATCCCTCTCCGCTTCGGCGGACAGCCCCATCGTATCTGGGGGGGGCACTACTCGCTTCGGGGGCGCGCAATCTGTGTGCCTCCGCTACAACGTGGAGGAGTTGAGGAGCCGCGGTGTGCATAGCGGCACCGAGGATGAGAGTGGTCCTGGGACGTGGGCGGAAGCCGGAGGTTCCCGGGACGGAGTGTTCGAAGGAAGGTTCTTCGGAGGAGCGTCGTGCAATTCGCTCGACAGCGATGACTCCGAGAACATCTCCGCCAGCGCCAGCGAGGACGGAGCGCGGGAAGGGCGTGTGCTTCGGAGCGGGAGCCGGAAGAGGACGGCCAAGAAGCCCAGCCCGACAGAAGAATCCTCACGGCCGAAAGTGCCCACGGCACATAGAGGACGGCGCCAGCAGCTTAGGGCGTCGGAACCGAGGACACCAAGTGAGTCGCCGGTACCGCAGAGGGTACACAATCCCAGGCGATCGACAGAGGATAGGGAGGCGGCGGCCAGCGGCGGCTGGCTGGGCGCGAACCTGTGCAGCGATGAGGAGATTGAGAGACTCATGGCGGCTGCACAGAGGAGCTGGGAGCGCTGCCGCATGCCCCCGCCGGGCGAACGCCCCGACGACCCCGCCCTGAGCCTACTGAAGGCACGGGCCCTTGACGACATCGCGGTGGTCACGAGAGTGGCCATGCGCTCGAAGAACCTCAAGGGCACATTTGTCCGTGCTCTGAGGGAGAGCGCAGACCGCCTCGAGGACACCGTGGTGGCGCTGCACGAGCGGTCGGCGTCCTCCGAAGTGAAGAGGCTGCAGGCCGAAAACAGCCGCCTGCGAAGCGACCTGTCACTCCAGAGCGCGCAGATCGACGCGCTCCGCTCGGAGTGCAAGGTGCTGGAGCAGAGGGTCGACCAACTGACCGCCGCGGTGGCCGCTGTACCGGAGCCCAGCATCGAGTGCGCGTGTGGCGGCAGGGCCGCTGCGAACACCGGCGTAGAGGAGGACCTCCCGGTAGTCGACCTGCGGGAGCGACTGGAGCCGGAGCCAGCCAGCAGCAGGGAGCGCGACGACGAGGACGCCCGTATTTTACGGGTCGTGGAGCGCTTCCTGGAAGCGCGGGCGGAGGTGGACAGGGCGGCGAGAGCCACTACCACCACCGCTCCCCCTTCACCGCAGACGACAGTGGAGCGTGCCCCAACCGCTCCCATGGGACAGACGACAGCAGGCGACGACGGCATGGAGCACGACGGCTTCACAGTCGTCAGGAGGAAGAGGGCTAAGAAGAAGCCCCCCTCTGCCCCTACACCGACGACGACCGCGCCGAGGGTAGCACCCGCGCGTCCCGAGACCACCTACGCCAGCGCCACACGCAGCACAGCGCGGCGCGCGCAAACCCCAGCGCAGCCTTCACCTGGGGCGGCGGATGGTAGGAGGAAAAAGAAGCGGAGGAGGAAGAAGAAGGCGGGTGCCCGGATCCGGGTGCCGACCACTGCGGCCATAGCGGTGGTGCTCTCGCCCGAGGCGGAGCGGCGTGGGGAAACCTACTTGTCCGTCCTGACTCGGGCGAGAGCAGCTACCGCGGGAGACTCCGACGTACCGGAGCTCCGCATTAAGCCCACGAAGACGGGTGCCCGTGTCCTCACGATCGCGGGCCAGGATCGTGTGGAGAAGGCTGACGTCTTCGCCGCTCGCCTCCAGGAGGTGATCGGCGAAGACGCCGTCGTCACCAGACCGGTCAAGACGGGGGAGCTCCGTTTGACCGGTCTGGATGACACAATCACCGGGGACGACATCCGGGGGGCGATCGCTCGTGCCGGATGTGTCCCCGGTGACATGGTCCGTGTCGGTATCATTCGCCGCGGCCGGTGGGGCTCGGGATCCGTAAGGGTCACCTGCCCTGCGGCTGCGGCGAGGGATATCGGCAAGGGCGGCCGGCTTTCCGTTGGGTGGAGCACTGTCCGCGTCTCCGTGGCAGAAAGCCGCCCAATGATGTGCCACCGCTGTCTTGGTGTGGGGCACACCAAGCAGCTGTGCCCGTCGGCAGTCGACCGCAGCGACGTTTGTCTTCGCTGCGGTCGACCGGGCCACAAGGCCGCCGAGTGCTCGGCTGCGCCTCACTGTGCGCCGTGTGGCGACGCCGGTTTACCGGCCAACCACATGGCGGGCAGTAAAAGCTGCTTACAGCAGCTGAGGCGCGGCACGCGAGGTAGACCTCTTGGTGGTGGGGGGGGTGGCGACGGCCCTAGGCCGCCCCCACCTGCCCCTGCCGCTGACAGGTCACGGGAGGCGAAGCGCCCTGCCTCGACCCTTTTGGGACGAGGTGGGGTGCCGTCGGGGCGGTCCGCTCAGAGGTCTTTACAACCTCGGAGCGGACCGTCTCGGCGGGCGGACTAACGTCCGCCTCCGCCAAGTAGAGGCCAGCGGGTGCTGATGGGGATCAGTACCTGCATTGCACGGCCTCTGCGATGAGGGATACTCCCCTTGTTTTGAGAGTATCCCATACCACCTCGTGGAAGAGCCCGCCAAGGGCTCGCTGCGACGCTGCTGTGGCGAATGCGATGAGCACCCCATGGCAGCGCCAATTGCGGCGTGTCGAAACACGCAGGGGTTTAGTGGGTAGGACGGGCACCGTTGCCCGGGAGTCCCACATACCCCTTCCCGGTTTCCCCGAATCGGGAAGGAAATGCGTCAATGCATTCCCCTGCGAAAAAAAAAAAAAAAAAAAAAAAAAAAAAAAAAAAAAAAAAAAAAAAAAGGTTAGGTTAGGTTAGGTTAGGTTAGGTTAGGTTAGGTTAGGTTAGGTTAGGTTAGGTTAGGTTAGGTTAGGTTAGGTTAGGTTGGGGTGGGGTACTAGGTCAGAGAACCTCCTCGCATGTCGGTTGCATTGGGGGGATTCGCCAGTCGCGTTCGATGCTATTGCATCTGGCGCGAACGGTGGGTCTCACAATGTGATTGGCTGGTGTACCCCGGGCACTTACGTGGTCATGTCCTTTTCAGGACATTGCTACGTATTTGGCTAATACTCTGACACCGTGTGGCTGCCTGGTCTTTTTAAGGGCGGGCATTGCACGGCCACACAAACCCGTAGCCCTGCACGTTTTCGTGGGGGTCGGGGACTCGGCGCATTGCACTTAGCGCTGGGTCGCGAGGAAGAAAACCTCTCTAAAAAATCACCCAGTGGTGGCCCCCCTCGGGGGGCAGCGGAGCTTCGGCTCGTGGGTTGGCGGGCCTTCAAGGCCCGCGGTCCGCCTTCTACGGTGGACGAGTGGGGAGCGGATTTTCGCTCGTGGCGCTTCGTCGCCTTTTGACGAAGGCTCTTTTTAGGGCCGGCGGATCTTTTTGATCGGTGGATTTGGCCGCCTTCAAGGTGGCGGGCCGTTCAGCGGCCAGTGTTGGGCGGAATTGTCACAGGTTGTCTGGTGGGTACCGTGGCTATGGGTCAAGTGTTTCGTTGGGCTTGGCTCATGCACGGTACACATTAGGCAGGGCGGAGGAGTTGCGGCTATGCGCGGGGTATGTTTTGGCCCCGCGTATGCGTAATCTTCTTCGCGCCTGTGGCAAGGCCAGCGGACCTTCGGGTCGTAGTTTGGGGCTTGGTAGAGCCCGCGCCGTAGTCCGTGCCGTGGGCACACGTGGTGGTGTCCGTGCAACACGACCCGGTCTTTGGGAACGCAGGGCTGGTTGCCGCGGAGGCTTCGCCAACCTCTGCGGGGGGTGTCTTCCAGCCCGTAAGGCTAACCTCATTCCGGCGTCACAGTAAGTCGCGGCCCAGACGGGTGTGCGGCGTTTTGTCTGCGGCGGGAAGTTGTCCGGTGGGACGTAGGATGGGCGGCCTTCAAGGCTGCGGGTCGCTTCAGGCGGCCGTCTTCGGCGACGGTGTTGTTGGCGCCGGGCGGGCTGAAGCCCCTTGTGTCCCCGCAACAGCAGCACCTTAGCCCGTGGCGGTGGAGTTTTCTCCGCCGGCCACACCCAAACGGTCCTTTTCAGGACCAGCGGACCCTCCCTCGTGGGTGGGTCGTGGCTAGCGGACCTGCAAGGTTCGCGGGGGACGGCGGCAGGGGTGGGAACCCTGCCGTATCCAACGTCTCCAAAGATGGGGAGGAAAGCCTGCGGGTGAGTACTCCATCCCTCCGGGGAGTGGCGGAGGCCGATCTCGGCCGTGCTGCGGGGCGGATGCGGACGTCTGCGATGAGCTCCCCGCGTCCGTCCTCGTATGCAGCCTCCTGTCTGGGGAAGCGACGGTTTTTAGTGGGTAGGGCCCCCACTCTGGGGGAGGAGTCCCACATAACCCCGGTGCTTCCCAAAAGTGCCGGGGTATGCGTAACGCATTTTCCGTCGTTAAAAAAAAAAAAAAAAAAAAAAAAAAAAAAAAAAAAAAAAAGGTTAGGTTGGGGTACTAGGTCAGAGAACCTCCTCGCATGTCGGTTGCATTGGGGGGATCGCCAGTCGCGTTCGATGCTATTGCATCTGGCGCGAACGGTGGGTCTCACAATGTGATTGGCTGGTGTACCCTGGGCACTTACGTGGTCATGTCCTTTTCAGGACATTGCTACGTATTTGGCTAATACTCTGACACCGTGTGGCTGCCTGGTCTTTTTAAGGGCGGGCATTGCACGGCCACACAAACCCGTAGCCCTGCACGTTTTCGTGGGGGTCGGGGGCTCGGCGCATTGCACTTAGCGCTGGGTCGCGAGGAAGAAAACCTCTCTAAAAAATTACCCAGTGGTGGCCCCCCTCGGGGGGCAGCGGAGCTTCGGCTCGTGGGTTGGCGGGCCTTCAAGGCCCGCGGTCCGCCTTCTACGGTGGACGAGTGGGGAGCGAAAGCTCATGGCGCCTCGTCGCCTTTTGACGAAGGCTCTTCTTAGGGCCGGCGGATCTTTTTGATCGGTGGATTTGGCTGCCTTCAAGGTGGCGGGCCGTTCAGCGGCCGGTGATGGGCTCACTTGTCCCGGGCCTGGTTGGTGGGTACCGTGTCGGAATGCGTCGAGTATGTTGCCGGCTCGATGTATGCACGATACAGGCCGACCAGGGTGGAGGGGTTGTGGTTATGCGCGGGGTATGCTCTGGCCTCGCGTATGCACGGCCCTAGTCACAACCCGGGTCAAGGGGTAGCGGACCTTCGGGTCGTAGGTTGGGGCTTGGTGGAGCCCGCGTCGCAGTCCGTGCCGTGGGCACACGTGGTGGTGTCCGTGCAACCCGACCCGGTCTTTGGGAACGCAGGGCTGGTGGCCTGCGGAGGCGTGGTTAACCTCTGCGGGGTGCGGACCTCCAGCCCGTAAGGCTAACCTCATTCCGGTGTCACAGTAAGTCGCGGCCCAGACGGGTGTGCGGCGTTTTGTCTGCGGCGGGAAGTTGTCCGGCGGGACGTAGGATGGGCGGTCTTCAAGGCTGCGGGTCGCTTCAGGCGGCCGTCTTCGGCGACGGTGTTGTTGGCGCCGGGCGGGCTGAAGCCCCTTGTGTCCCCGCAACAGCAGCACCTTAGCCCGTGGCGGTGGAGTTTTCTCCGCCGGCCACACCCAAACGGTCCTTTTCAGGACCAGCGGACCCTCCCTCTTGGGTGGGTCGTGGCTTGCGAGCCTTCAAGGTTCGCGGGGGACGGCGGCAGGGGTGGGAACCCTGTCGTACCCAACGTCTCCAAAGATGGGGAGGAAAGCCTTCGGGCGTGTACTCCATCCCTCCGGGGAGTGGCGGTGGCCGATTTCGGCCGTGCTGCGGGGCGGATGCGGACGTCTGCGATGAGCTCCCCGCGTCCGTCCTCGTATGCAGCCTCCTGTCTGGGGAAGCGACGGTTTTTAGTGGGTAGGGCCCCCACTCTGGGGGAGGAGTCCCACATAACCCCGGTGCTTCCCAAAAGTGCCGGGGTATGCGTAACGCATTTTCCGTCGTTAAAAAAAAAAAAAAAAAAAAAAAAAAAAAAAAAAAAAAAAGGTTAGGTTAGGTTAGGTTAGGTTAGGTTAGGTTAGGTTAGGTTAGGTTAGGTTAGGTTAGGTTAGGTTAGGTTAGGTTAGGTTAGGTTTCCGTTCCGTGTTGCGGTTCCAGTACGCCATCGGACGCGTCCCCCGGGTTGCGGATAGGGGAACGCCCTCCAGATATGGGGGGTACCGGCTGCGGCCGGCGCGGACAGCACTGGATGTGTGGCTGCCTGGTCTCTTTGAGGGCGGGCATTGCACAGTCACACAAACCCGTAAGCCCTCACGTTTTTGTGGGGGTCGGGGGCTCGGCGCACTGAGCGTCGGGCTGCGAGGAAGAAAACCTCTATAAAAAATCACCCTGGTGGGGCCCTCCTTGTGGGGGCCGGTGGAGCTTCGGCTCGGTGGATGGCGGCCTAGTTGGCCGCGGTCCGTTTTGTCGGACGGTGTTGGGAGCGTTTTCGCTCGTGGTGCTATTGCGCCTTTGTGGTAGAAAAGGCTCTTTTTAGGGCCAGCGGACTTTTGTCGCGGTATGGTGGGTCTCCAAGGCCCACGGAACTTTTTGTTCTTCGACGTGGGGTGCTTCCACACTCCATCACGTCGTCTCTGGGGCTTGCCTTAACTGGCCGGTCCCGACGGAGCTTACCTTAATTGGTCGGCTCAGTGGCCACCTTCGGGTGGCGTGGTATGGCGGGCCTTCAAGGCCCGCGGTGCGGCGAGTTCGGCTGCTGCGGTGTCGTGGTAGTCGGACAGGCTTCGGCCATCGTCGGACAACCTGTAAACCCTCGTCGTTGTCGTGGTCATGTCTCGCGGACGGCGTAGGGAGCAGGGGGCTTGCCTTAACCGGCCGGCCCAAGACGAGACAACGTCTATAAAAAACCCCAAAGGCCTGTCGTTGGGGAACGTGGCGACGGGTCGCCTTATTTATAAGGTGGTGGGCTGGGTAAGTCCACCAGCTAGCGCCAACCCTGAGGACCGCCCGACCCTCAGGTGTATTAGGGTTACCCCGGTACAGGGGGCACTGCCGGGGTGGACGTTTTATTTCCCCCATGCTCGTGGGAACCTTATGGCAAATACTAATAATCGTTTCACAAAAAATTCTTTGATGAGGAGCTCCGGCTCGGAGGGTGGTTTGAGTAGGTGGGCCTCAGCGGCAAGCGTCGCTGAGAGCGTTAAAACAAGAAGCAGGCACAATTCGTGCGCGTCGACCGATCGGGAGACGCTTGGTGGTGGACTCGTGTCCAATAGGAAATCGTCGGCCAAACGGCCTAGACAAGAGGAGTCGTACTCATCGGACTCCAGTGAGTTCAGTGTTTCGCAAGAGAACATCAGCGAAAAGGGTCGAAGCCGCGGTCGGCCTCCAACGACACATGAATACGTGGGCTGGGCCAACGCAAAGGCCCAATTCAAGAAAGCCTGCGAGTTGGAGGAGGAGGTCGATCTCGAGGCTAAGGTGAGCGGGTTGCTCAAGAAGGCAGATTCTGCCACTGCCAACTTAGGCGCCCTACCTCCCCTGGAAGATTCAAAGGCCGAAGAGATGTCGGCGGACAGCCTCGCGCGCAGTGCGCGCTTGTACATGGACGTTGTCTCGACTGCGATAGGGAAGTCCAAGAATGTTAAAGGGACTATGCAGCGAGACGTCAAGAATGCCAACCTGTCGCTGGGGCGAATCGTTGAAACCCTCAGCATGCGTACGTCGTCTGAGGAGACACGCAGACTGCTCTCTGAAAACAAGAGAATGCAGTGCGAGATTGATGCCCTCCGCAAAACGGTGGAGGAGCTCCAAAAATCTGTCGCTCAGCTGGGCTCTCAGGCGCCGGTGGTTTCTCTGCCCAGGCTGCCCATCTCCAAAGGCCCAGCAGTGGAGAACATGGAGACGGAGGTATCTTTACCCGCTCCTGAGGCTTCCAGGCCATCCCTCATTTCACCTGAGGATGCCCCCCTTCCCGACGGGAATACCTTCCGCGCCTTACTCCGGGAAGTGGGGAAAATGATAGACTCCAAGTTCGCCACGTACGAGGAGAGCAAGCGCACGCCGGATCGGCCGCGCCCTCCCCTCGCTCACGAAGTGCGAGCTGCTGCTGCTGCGGCTGCCGTTGCCGCCACTTCCGCTGCTCCTGCAGCCTCACCAGCAGCTGTGCCGAAACCGGCGCCTAGAAAGGCACAACCTTCAGCGGCCCCGCAGTCCAAAGCGGGCAAGGGTAAGCCCAAAAAGCAGAATGTGGCTTCTGAGCCTGCTGCTGTCTCTCAGCCTGTCCCTTCTACGTCGTCGGCCTCGTCCAAGCCTGGACCCGACGCAGACGGCTGGGTGACAGTGGTCAAGAAGAGCAAGGGCAAGAAAGCCGCCCAGAATAAAAATGCGTCGAACGCCCAGTCCCAACCTCAGAAGGGAGCTGTGGCGGATAAGCCCAAAAAGAAGCGGGCCCCTAGGTTGCGTACCCCTCGCTCCGCAGCAGTGGTTTTAAGTTTAAGCCCCGAAGACATGCAGGCGGGGGCTAGCTACGCCGATGTCCTGACCAAGGCTAGGTTGGGCATCGAGGGTGAAAAGGATGCACTAGGTCTCCCGCCTCTCAAAATTAGGGAGACGGCAACAGGGGCTCGCATCCTGCATGTAGTCGGCGAAGATAACAACGCCAAGGCGGACCTCCTGGCCGCCAAGATCAAGGAGATCCTCGGTCCGAGCGTCCAGGTCACGAGGCCGACCAAAACGGTCGACCTTCGGCTCACTGGCTTGGACGACTCGATCACAAAGGACGATGTTGCGCAGGCTATCAGCACTCAGGGCAGCTGTCTGCCTGATCAGGTCCGCGTAGGAGACATCCGTCGTGGGCCGGGAGGTATGGGTTCCGCCTGGGTCCGCTGCCCTGTGGCGGCGGGTAAAACCCTTGCGGCAGCGAAGCGGCTATTGGTGGGCTGGAGTGCGGCCCAAGTCCGCTTACTCGACGCTCAGCCCCTCAAGTGCTACAAGTGCCTTGAGGTTGGCCATGCGAAGCAGCGTTGCCCGTCTTCCATCGACCGGAGCAACCTGTGCTTCCGTTGCGGCAAGCCGGATCATAAATCGGCAGCCTGCACGGCAGCCGCCCACTGTCCCATCTGCGCTGAGGCAAAACGCCCGGCGCAACACACTATGATGGGAAAGAATTGTAGCGCGCGCCAAATAAAGAAGAAGGGTAGGCTCCCCGCCTTGGGTGAGAAGGTTAAGGGTGCTGCTCCGCCTCCGGCGAGTTCGCGGCAAGAGGCCATGGAACTTTAATGGACCTTGGTAGACCCATTAATTTCCTGTTGGGTAATCTCAACCATTGCTCGGGGGCTCAGGATCTGTTTATTCAGTCCTCGAGGCAATGGTTGATTGATGTTAGTGTGGTTTCCGAGCCGTACTTCTCCATCACGAGTCCATACTGGGTCACGGATCATTCCAATGCCGTGGCTGTCGTGGGCTCGTGTGGAACAGGTGCACAGCAACTTACCGCTCTGCACAAAGGCTACGGAGTTGTTTCTGCCTTATGGGGCGATCTTGTGGTAGTTGGAGGGTATTTTTCCCCCAACAAAACCCTGGCCGACTTTGAGGGGTTCCTCCGCGAACTCACTGTTGTTGTTCGCCGTGCTCTACCACGGCCGGTTGTCGTCATGGGCGATTTCAACGCCAAAGCCACTGCCTGGGGCTCACCAAGGACTGACACCCGGGGAGAATTGCTGGTGGAATGGGCAACCATGGTCGGTCTCGTTGTCCTCAATCGTGGCACCGAGTTCACGTGTGTGAGGCAGCAGGGTGGGTCTATAGTGGACGTCACGTTCGCTAGCCCTGCTGTCGCCGCACGAGTGCACGATTGGCGAGTCATCGTGGACGAGGAAACGTTGTCCGACCATCGGTATATCCGGTTCAGCGTCTCCCCTCAACACCACGTCATCCACCCGCCCCCTAACAGGGGCGGCTTGTTCAAATTTCCGCGGTGGGCCCAGGCAAAGCTCAACAGAGACCTGGCCGTGGAAGCATCTATTGTGGAGGGGATAAACATCCGGCCTCCGATGGGGGATGTCGACGAAGAGGCGACTCAGCTCGGCGAAGCCCTAACGCGCGTCAGCGATTCGGCGATGCCTCGAGCCACACGTCGGCCCCCCAAAAGGGAGGTGTACTGGTGGTGCCCTGAAGTGGCGGCACTCCGCGCGGACTGCAACACTAAGCGCCGTGCCCTCACGCGGTGTCGACGGCGTAGAACTGGCCGTGATCCAGCGATCGAGGCGGTGATGCAGCAGGAGGTGAGCGAGGCTCGCAAAATCCTCCAGATTGCGATTAGCAGGGCCAAAACATCGGCCCGCGAGCGCATGCTGGAGGAAATAGACGGGGATCCCTGGGGCAGGCCCTACAAAATGGTCCGCGACAAACTGTCCAAAGGCCCCCCGTCTATCGAATTGCTGCAGCCCTCCCTCCTGCGCGAGGTCATATCGGAACTGTTTCCGGAAAGAGACGAGTTTGTCCCACCAATGCGTGCGTCCCGCCAACTACGGGATAGCGACGACGACCACCAGTCGTCTCCCCCTCCTACCATCACCGACGGGGAGTTCGACGCGGCTGTGACAAGACTGCGGGCCAAATCCACGGCTCCGGGTCCCGATGGTGTCTCCGGCCGAATTCTGGCAATCTCCATCGGGTCCCTCGAGAGCCACGTCCGTGGTCTTTTCGACGGTTGTTTTGCTTCATGCAAATTTCCGGCTGCTTGGAAGGTGGGACGACTCGTTCTGCTTCAGAAGCCGAACAAGCCGCCGAACTTGCCTTCTGCCTACCGCCCGATTGTGCTCCTGGCGGAGGTAGGGAAGTTATTTGAGAGAATTATCGCCGGGCGGATCACCCGGCATTTGAACTCAACGGGTCCGAACTTGTCGCCGTCCCAGTTTGGGTTTCGTGAGGCACGCTCCACTGTGGACGCCATCATGGGCGTTAAGGCTATAGCGGAGGAAGAAACCGCCAGGGGCAGGGTTGTTCTCGCGGTGTCTTTAGACATCGCGAATGCGTTCAACACCCTGCCCTTCAGCGTGATAGACGAGGGCCTCAGGTACCACAAAATCCCATCGTACCTGAGGCGCCTCATTGGTGACTACCTGCGCGGTCGGCGCATTCAGTGTGTCGACCGCGACGGGAATCTTGTAGAGCGGGGCATGTCGTGCGGTGTCCCACAGGGTTCGGTCCTTGGGCCGACCCTGTGGAACATCGGCTACGACTTTGTGTTGCGGGGCGCACTATTGCCGGGCCTGAGTGTTGTGTGCTATGCGGACGACACTCTGGTCCTGGCCAGGGCGGCTGATTTTCAGGCTGCCATCCGCCTAGCCACTGTTGGCGTGGGCCAAGTCGTGCGGAGGATCCAGAGTTTGGGCCTAAGAGTGGCGGTCGAAAAGACCGAAGCTCTATTTTTCTGCGGCCCCCGCCGAAGACAACCAGGCGGGGCGCATCTGTTAATAAATGGGGTGCGTGTGGAAATAAAGGCGCACATGCGCTATTTGGGACTGGTCTTGGACTCGCGGTGGTCGTTTGATGAGCACTTCCGCCGTTTGAGTCCCAAGCTCTCGCAAGCGGCCGGGGCCCTGAGTAGGCTTTTGCCGAACGTCAGTGGCCCGAGCGCGACCTGTCGCCGTCTGTTCACCGGGGTGGTGCGGTCGATGGCCTTGTACGGTGCTCCGGTGTGGGCGGAGACCCTGTCACCGCGCAATACGGCCCTGCTGCGACGCTCGCAGCGGGTCATGGCTGTCAGGGTCATACGCGGTTACTGCACCGTATCGTACGAGGCCGCGTGCTTAATAGCCGGGACCCCACCCTGGGACCTGGACGCCTTAGCGTTGGCGGACGTGTACAGGCGCAGCGCGGCTGTCCGCGCCGAGGGATTGCGTCCGGCGCCGGAGCTCATTCGGCGCTGGAGGGAGAGGGCCCATCGCATAGTGATGCGAAAGTGGCGTACCAGGCTGCAGTCGCCCTCGGCGGGCCACTGGACCGTGACGGGAATTCTGCCGCACATGGCGGAGTGGGTTGCCCGACGGCACGGCTCTTTGTCCTTCCGGCTTGTGCAGATATTGACGAACCATGGATGCTTCGGCCAGTATCTGCACAGGCTCGGCAGGGAGCCGGGCCCTCGCTGCAACGAGTGCGGGGGAGATGAGGACACGGCGCAGCATACGCTCGCGTCGTGTGTCAAGTGGGCGCCACAACGCCGCGCCCTCATCTCCGCTATAGGTGTTGACCTTTCGCTGCCGACCATGATCCAAAGCATGGTCGGCAGCGCGACGTCGTGGGACGTTGTTGCCTCCTTCTGCGAACAAGTCATGCTCGCGAAGGAGGCAGCGGAACGGGAGCGCGAGGCTTTGCCAGACGCTGACCCGAACCGCAGGCGACGACAGGGCAGGAGGCGCCGGCTGTATGGCCAGCTCAACCAGCCTTAGTCAGGGGCGGTGGGTGATGGGATAGGGCCCCATCACTCACCATACACTCAGCCCCAGCGCGGGAGAGATGTCCATCGTGTCCCGGGGACATCTCTCGGAGGAGTAGAGGTCGGCGACGACCGATGCCGGTGCACCACGCGAACGCCTACTTAGTTCCTCGTGTGGTGCATCATTTTCTGGCATGTGCGCTTCCGGGATACTGTTGGTTTTTTAGTCGGTACACTGCGGTCTCTTAGGCAGGACTCCGACATAACCTCGGCGTGGCCCCTTATCACGCCGGGGTACGTATAAAACGTTTTTCCAACATTAAAAAAAAAAAAAAAAAAAAAAAAAAAGGTTAGGTTTCCGTGTGCGGTTTCCAGTCTGCCATCGGACGCGTCCCCCGGGTTGCGGATAGGGGAACGCCCTCCAGATATGGGGGGTACCGGCTGCGGCCGGCGCGGACAATACTGGAAGTGTGGCTGCCTGGTCTTTTTAAGGGCGGGCATTGCACGGCCACACAATCCCGTAGCCCTTACGTTTTCGTGAGGGTCGGGGGCTCGGCGCATTGCACTTAGCGCTGGGTCGCGAGGAAGAAAACCTCTCTAAAAAATTACCCTTTGGTGGCCCCCCCTTGGGGGGCAGCGGACCTTCGGGTCGTGGGTTGGCGGCCTTCAAGGCCGCGGAGAGTGTGGCTGCTCGCTCTGTTCTGTCAGGGCGGGCATTGCACGGTCACACTAGCCCGTTGCCCTCACGGGTCGGGGGCCCGGCACACTGAGCGCCGGGCTGCGAGGAAGAAAACCTCAATAAAAAATTACCCAGTCCGCTACTCTTGCACTCTCCTCTTCGGAAGAGAGTTTGCAGAGTGGACGGATGTTTATCGGTGGTCAGACTTCGGTCAGCCAACGGCTTTTGCCGCCACCGACCTAAGCCTAAGTTTCCCGGGGTGGCGATAGGCTGAGTGGCCGGGGGGAGCCCGGTCCCAAGCCCCGGAACCTTTTTATTTTCCTTTTTTATTTTGCTATCTTTTGGTTTTTCTTTTCTGTTTTGTTTTGGTTTATTTTTGCTTATTCTTCTTTCTTGTCTCTTTTTAGTTTTATTTTGTTTTTCTTTTATGACGATTTGTTGGGAGCTTTGAAAAAACCATGAAACAAGCGAGCAGAAATACAGATCTCCAGGAGGGTACCGGCCGCCCCGCGGTCGGAGAATCCCTCTCCGCTTCGGCGGACAGCCCCAACGTATCTGGGGGGGGCACTACTCGCTTCGGGGGCGCGCAATCTGTGTGCCTCCGCTACAACGTGGAGGAGTTGAGGAGCCGCGGTGTGCATAGCGGCACCGAGGATGAGAGTGGTCCTGGGACGTGGGCGGAAGCCGGAGGTTCCCGGGACGGAGTTTTCGAAGGAACGTTCTTCGGGGGAGCGTCGTGTAATTCGCTGGACAGCGACGACTCCCTGACCATCTCTGCCAGCGCAAGTGAGGACGGAGCGCGGGAAGGGCGTGTGCTTCGGAGCGGGAGCCGGAAGAGGACGGCCAAGAAGCCCAGCCCGACCGAAGAATCCTCACGGCCGAAAGTGCCCACGGCACACAGAGGACGGCGCCAGCTTAGGGCGTCGGAACCGAGGACACCGAGCGAGTCGCCGGTACCGCAGAGGATTCACAACCCTCGGCGGTCAGTAGAAGACAGGGAGGCGGCGGCCAGCGGCGGCTGGCTGGGCGTAAACCTCTGCAGTGATGAGGAGATTGAGAGGCTTATGGAGTCCGCCCGTAGAAGCTGGGAACGATGCCGCATGCCTCCACCGGGCGAGCGCCCCGACGACCCCGCCCTGAGCCTACTGAAGGCACGGGCCCTCGACGACATCGCGGTGGTCACGAGAGTGGCCATGCGCTCGAAAAACCTCAAGGGCACATTCGTCCGTGCTCTGAGGGAGAGCGCAGACCGCCTCGAGGACACCGTGGTGGCGCTGCACGAGCGGTCAGCGTCGTCAGAAGTTAAGAGGCTCCAGGCAGAGAACAGCCGCCTCAGGAGCGACTTGACACTCCAGAGCGCACAGATCGACGCGCTGCGCTCGGAGTGCAAGGTGCTGGAGCAGAGGGTCGACCAACTGACCGCCGTGGTGGCTGCTGTACCCGAGCCCAGCAGCGAGTGCGCGTGCGGCGGCAGGGCCGCAGCGAACGCCGAGACGGAGGAGGATCTCCCGCCAGTGGACCTGCGGGAGAGGCTGGAGTCAGCCAGAGGCGTGACGCGCGACGACGAGGACGCGCGGATACTTCGGGTCGTGGAGCGCTTCCTGGAAGCGCGAGCGGAGGTGGACAGGGCGGCGAGAGCCGCTACCACCGCCGCTCCCCCCACCCAGCAGGTGACAACGGAGCATGCCCCACCCGCTCCCACCGAACAGACGACGGCAGGCGACGACGGCTTCACGCTCGTCAGGAGGAAGAGGGCCAAGAAGAAGCCCCCCTCAGCCCCGATGCCGACGACGACCGCGCCGACTGCTGCACCCGCGCGATCCACGCAGAGGGTCACCTACGCCGGCGCCACGCGCAATAACACGCGGCCAGTGCAAGCCCCAGCGCAGCCTTCACCTGGGGCGGCCGGCGGTAGGAAGAAGAGGCGGAGGAGGAAGAAGAAGGCGGGTGCCCGGATCCGGGTGCCGACCACTGCGGCCATAGCGGTGGTGCTCTCGCCCGAGGCGGAGCGGCGTGGGGAAACCTACTTGTCCGTCCTGACCCGGGCGAGAGCAGCCACCGCGGGAGACTCCGACATACCGGAGCTCCGGATCAAGCCGTCGATGGCAGGGGCGCGCGTCCTCACGATCGCGGGCCCAGATCGCGTTGAGAAGGCTGACGTCTTCGCCGCCCGCCTCCAGGAGGTGATCGGCGAAGACGCCGTCGTCACCAGACCGGTCAAGACGGGGGAGCTCCGTTTGACCGGTCTGGATGACACAATCACCGGGGACGACATCCGGGGGGCGATCGCCCGTGCCGGATGTGTCCCTGGTGATATGGTCCGCGTCGGTATCATTCGCCGCGGCCGGTGGGGCTCGGGATCCGTAAGGGTCACCTGCCCTGCGGCTGCGGCGAGGGATATCGGCAAGGGCGGCCGGCTTTCCGTTGGGTGGAGCACTGTCCGCGTCTCCGTGGCAGAAAGCCGCCCAATGATGTGCCACCGCTGTCTTGGTGTGGGGCACACCAAGCAGCTGTGCCCGTCGGCAGTCGACCGCAGCGACGTTTGTCTTCGCTGCGGTCGACCGGGCCACAAGGCCGCCGAGTGCTCGGCTGCGCCTCACTGTGCGCCGTGTGGCGACGCCGGTTTACCGGCCAGTCACATGGCGGGCAGTAAAAGCTGCTTACAGCAGCTGAGGCGCGGCACGCGAGGTAGACCTCTTGGTGGTGGGGGGGGTGGCGACGGCCCTAGGCCGCCCCCACCTGCCCCTGCTGCTGACAGGTCACGGGAGGCGAAGCGCCCTGCCTCGACCCTTTTGGGACGAGGCGGGGCGCCGTCGGGGCGGTCCGCTCAGGGGTCTTTACAACCTCGGAGCGGACCGTCTCGGCGGGCGGACTAACGTCCGCCTCCGCCAAGTAGAGGTCAGCGGGTACTGATGGGGATCAGTACCTGCATTGCACGGCCTCTGCGATGAGGGATACTCCCCTTGTTTTGAGAGTATCCCATACCACCTCGCGGAAGAGCCCGCCAAGGGCTCGCTGCGACGCTGCTGTGGCGAATGCGATGAGCACCCCATGGCAGCGCCAATTGCAGCGTGTCGAAACACGCAGGGGTTTAGTGGGTAGGACGGGCACCGTTGCCCGGGAGTCCCACATACCCCTTCCCGGTTTCCCCGAATCGGGAAGGAAATGCGTCAATGCATTCCCCTGCGACAAAAAAAAAAAAAAAAAAAAAGGTTAGGTTAGGTTAGGTTAGGTTAGGTTTCCGTGTGCGGTTTCCAGTCTGCCATCGGACGCGTCCCCCGGGTTGCGGATAGGGGAACGCCCTCCAGATATGGGGGGTACCGGCTGCGGCCGGCGCGGACAATACTGGAAGTGTGGCTGCCTGGTCTCTTTGAGGGCGGGCATTGCACAGCTACACAAACCCGTAAGCCTTCACACTTTTGTGGGGGTCGGGGGCTCGGCGCACTGAGCGTCGGGCTGCGAGGAAGAAAACCTCTATAAAAAATCACCCTGGTGGGGCCCTCCTTGTGGGGGCCGGTGGAGCTTCGGCTCGGTGGATGGCGGCCTAGTTGGCCGCGGTCCGTTTGTCGGACGGTGTCGGGAGCAGTTTTGCTCGTGGCGCACTCGCGCCTCTTTGAACGTTTGTCGTTCTTCTTCGACGTGGGGTGCTTCCACACCCCATCACGTCGTCTCTGGGGCTTGCCTTAACTGGCCGGTCCCGACGGAGCTTACCTTCATTGGTCGGCTCAGTGGCCACCTTCGGGTGGCGTGGTATGGCGGGCCTTCAAGGCCCGCGGTGCGGCGAGTTCGGCTGCTGCGGTGTCGTGGTAGTCGGACAGGCTTCGGCCATCGTCGGACAACCTGTAAACCCTCGTCGTTGTCGTGGTCATGTCTCGCGGACGGCGTAGGGAGCAGGGGGCTTGCCTTAACCGGCCGGCCCAAGACGAGACAACGTCTATAAAAAACCCCAAAGGCCTGTCGTTGGGGAACGTGGCGACGGGTCGCCTTATTTATAAGGTGGTGGGCTGGGGAAGTCCACCAGCTAGCGCCAACCCTGAGGACCGCCCGACCCTCAGGTGTATTAGGGTTACCCCGGTGCAGGGGGCACCGCCGGGGTGGACGTTTTATTTCCCCCATACTCGTGGGAACTTTATGGCAAGTTACAGTAAAAAACCCAAATCCCTTAGTTTAAGTTATGATGTTGACGCGATGTGCGTAGGTCGCTCCCTTAGGAGCAAGAAGGTTGTCGAAGCGGCGCCCAGTACTCATCTGAGTGGCGCGGAGAGTGGAGAGTCGGATCATGAGGCCGGATTTAAATCCAATTTCGGCTCATGTGTGTCGATAAATACGGTTGGGTCCCAGTCCGGACGCAAGCGAGAGAGAGAGGTTGGGTCCGATTCGGACAGTGCTTCAAGCACGGAGTTGGCGGCTGCGCCCAAAAAGTCTTCTGCATCTGGCGCAGGCCGCGGTCGAGGCCGCCCTATAAAGACTGGCGAGTACGCCGGTCTAGCTGAAGCGAAGAGGGAGTACAACGCCCAGCTGCGGGAGTCCCTGCGGCTGGAGGCCGAGAAAGATTTTGCGGAGGAGCTAGCGCAAAGGCGAACGCGCTCTTCTCCTGCAATCTCTCGTTCTGCATCCCTCTCCGACGTTATGTCCCTTGACGAGGAACCAAGCGCGACTGCAATTTACAAGTCGGTTCAGACGGAGCTGCAGACAATTATAGAGGTGGCAACAAAGTCGAGTCAGCTGAAGGGCACATATCAAAAAGCCCTCAAGACGTCTGCACACTCAATTAAAGAGTGCATGCAGTCACTTCTTCGGTGTACCGTTTCAGACGAGGTCACCAAGTTGGAACGGGAGAACCAGCGCCTCAGGGCGGACATGAATGAGTTGCGCAAGCAGTTGGAGGACATGCGTGCGGAACGGATGCGCCCTGTCCCTGCAGCGACGGAACCACCCCTGGATGGTAATCAAATTCTCCAGGCGGTGTCAACGGTGGTCGATGAGAAGATCAGGGCGGCCATGACGACGGCCACCAATATGATCAATTCGCGTATTGACGGCCTTAAGACTGCCGATAGGCCGCGGCCACCGTTGGCTGCGGATACGAGGAAAGACGCTGCCCAAACCCAGCCCCAACCATCACGGGCCCCACCCTCAGCAGTCACAAAGAAGGTCACGCCCGCCATTACCTCAAAGTGCGGGACAATGACTGTCATCCCCAGCCAGACGTCCCGTCTCAGGACGAAAGGTAAGGGGAAGGGCAAGAAAACGGTCCTTGCTTCAAAGCCTGCTGAGCCAACCCCGTCTACCTCTGCCCCGGTCGCCTCGACATCTGAAGAGGCCGGCTGGACTACGGTAGTAAAGCGGGGCAAGAAGAAGACGCCAACAACTGCGTCGGCTCCAAAGCCTAAGTCTAACCCGAAGCCCAACGTCCAGGCTCAGGGAAAGACAAAGGCAAAGAAGCCCAAGATTAAGGAACCCCGCACGGCCGCTGTTATTATCACCCTCGGTCCGGAAGCGGAGAAAAATGGCCTTTCGTACGCGGAGGTCATCAGGAAGGCCCGGTCTGCGATTAAAATTGAGGACCTGGGCATCCCGCCCCTAAAGATCGTGACGGCAGTCACCGGAGGCAAGATCTTGCAAGTCTCCGGTGAAGAACAGGGCCCCAAAGCTGATGCTCTTGCTCAGCAATTGAGGTCCGTGTTCGAGAACGAGGACATCCGAGTCTCCAGGCCAACAAAGTGCATGGAGATCTCTGTCTTGGGCCTGGACGACTCGGTCCAACAGGAGGAGGTGGTCGCAGCTGTTGCCGAGAAGGGCAATTGTGCGCATCACCAGGTTAAGGTGGGGGAGATCCGCCGCGGCCCCAGTGGCATGGGTACTGCGTGGGTGTCGTGCCCTGTTGGCGCGGCGAAAGCAATTTTAGAGGCTGGCCGTCTTCTCGTCGGGTGGAGCTCTGCACGAGTCCGTGCGGTTGAGCAACGCCCGATGAAATGTTTCCGCTGTCTGGAGCGCGGGCATGCTCGACAGCAGTGCTCTGGTGTAGACCGTAGCGATCTCTGTTTCCGCTGCGGAACACCAGGGCACAAAGCAGCTAAATGTTCTGCAGAGCCGCATTGCGTCGTCTGTGCTGCCACCAAGAGGCCTGCAGGACACATTTTGGGGGGCCGGAGCTGCAAAGCCCCAAATGCCTCCCCAAAAAGGACGAAGACCACGGCCGCCAAGACCCCGGCCGCTCAAAAGGCTGCGGTACCGTTGCCGCAGCCCATGGACACAACTCCAATAGTTGATGGCCCTACATCCAACAGCTAGGTGCCTACAGACGAACTTAAACCACTCCTCTGGTGCACAGGATCTCCTGCTGCAGTCCATGAGAGAGTGGTTTCTTGAAATTGCGGTGGCCGCCGAGCCATATTTTGTCCCTCCTTGCCCCAATTGGGCTTCGGACTTGGACGCTTCGGTGGCCATTATTAGATCGGCAATTAATTCTTCGCCCCCCCTCTCAGTTCACCAGAGAGGGCATGGCTTCGTAGTTGCCAAGTGGGGGGATATATCCATCATTGGGGTTTATTTCTCCCCCAACAGGTCGTTGGCGGAGTTTGAAATTTTTCTTGGGGAACTAGGCGTAGCCGTGCGCCGAAACTCTCCTTTGCACACTCTGGTCCTGGGGGACTTCAATGCCAAATCAACGGCTTGGGGTTCCCCAGCTACGGATCGAAGGGGCTCGGCAGTTGAAGCCTGGGCGGCTATGTTCGGCCTCAATCTGCTCAATCGGGGCTCAGCCCATACCTGCGTGCGACAGCGGGGGGGGTCCATAGTGGACTTAACGTTCGCTACCCCCGCTCTCGCCACGCACGTCACTGGCTGGCGGGTCCTGCAAGAAGTGGAGTCTTTAAGTGACCATCAATATATCACTTTCGACATGTTCGGTCGGAGTGGTCATGGTCGCTCTCCTAGCGTGTCGCCTTCGCCCTTCCCCAAGTGGTCTCTCACCAGGCTCAACAAGGAGCACCTTGAGGAAGCAGTGCTTGTCGCGGACTGGTGTTCACCACCTACCACCTTGTCCGTTGACATCGAGGTAGAGGCAGATCGCTTTCGCGAAACTTTACAACGCGTTAGCGATGCTGCCATGCCGCGTATTCACCACCAACCCCGTAAGGGGTCCGTTTACTGGTGGTCGGCGGAGATTGCCGCGCTTCGGACCGATTGTGTGGCCAAGCGGCGGGAGCTCGCCAGGTACAGGCATCGTACCCGCAACGGGTTCAGGGACGAAGTCTGGGAGGAGTACCTGCACAGCCTCTACACTGAGGCGCGGAGGACCATGCGGACCGCCATTTATAAGGCGAAAACGGAGGCGCGGGAACAGATGCTGGAGTCGCTCGATCGCAATCCGTGGGGTCGACCCTACCGTGCTGCGCGTGACAAACTGCGCGGCCAGGGTCCCCCGGTGGCGGAAACGATGGAGCCACAGCTGCTCCAAGAAGTTGTGGAAGCTCTGTTCCCGTTCCGCGATGAACATCTCGCACCGTCTATGGTCCCCCGCGGGGCCCAGACTTCTGACGACAGTCCGGCGCCCGTTGTGTCTGACGCCGAGTACGATGCCGCTATAACACGGCTTCGTGCTAAGAAGACCGCCCCAGGTCCCGATGGAATACACGGCCGTGTGTTGGCGCATTCGCTGGTGGAGCTGGAGCCTCGGATGCGTAATCTTTTCGACGCATGTCTGAGGTCCAGTCGGTTTCCAAACTGCTGGAAAAGAGGACGTCTTGTTCTGCTGCAGAAGGCGGGCAGATCTGTTGACTCTCCCTCAGCTTACCGGCCCATTGTTCTTTTGGATGAGACCGGTAAGCTGCTGGAGAGGATCATTGCGGGCCGTATCATCAGCCACTTGACCACGGTAGGTCCAGATTTGGCTGAGTGCCAGTTCGGGTTTAGGGAGGGTCGTTCGACCATCGACGCTATCATGCGCGTGAAGGCCCTCTCTAACGAGGCAGTTTCTCGCGGCGGGGTGCTTTTGGCGGTGTCTCTTGACATCGCCAACGCTTTCAACACCCTGCCGTTTGAGTGCATAGCCGAAGCCCTGAACCACCATGGGCTACCAAGGTATCTGCGGCTCATCGTAGCAGATTACCTTAGGGGTCGAATTGTGTCCTGCCTAGACCGAAACGGGAGGGTCGTTGAGCGGCACATGACATGCGGTGTTCCACAGGGGTCGGTTTTAGGCCCCCTCCTGTGGAACATCGGATACGATTGGGTCCTGCGGGGCGCCCTGTTGCCAGGGGTCCGCGTGTTTTGCTACGCGGACGACACCCTCGTAACAGCGAGAGGGTCGTCGTTTGCGGAAGTCTCAATACTGGGCAAGGTTGGAACGATCCAGGTTGTTCACCGGATTGAGAGGCTCGGTCTGCGGGTGGCCCTCAATAAAACCGAGGCCCTACTTTTTCACGGGCCTCGGAAGGGTCCGCCTGCTGGAGCTACTCTGGATCTAAACGGGGTACGGGTTCCAGTGGGCCCAACGATAAAGTACTTGGGGCTGGTGCTGGATCCGGGGTGGAAATTTTACAGCCACTTCCGGCAGCTCACCCCCAAGCTATCGGCAACAACATCTGCCTTGAGTCGGCTCCTGCCCAACGTGGCAGGCCCGGGTGACACGTGCCGCCGCCTCTTTACAGCGGTGGTACGGTCAATGGCGCTATACGGTGCGCCAGTGTGGGTGGACGCCCTTTCGGCCCCGAACAAGACTCTGCTGCGGAGAGCGCAGAGAGTCATGGCCGTCAGGGTGATCCGGGGCTACCGCACGGTGTCCTTGGAGGCTGCATGCCTGTTGGCAAACACACCTCCCTGGGATCTCGACGCCCGAGTCCTAGCGGAGGTGTATGAGCGTGGAGCGGCGCTTCGCGCTGAGTCAGGGCACCGGCGCATAATGCCGGAGCTGGTCCTGCGCTGGAGGAGGAGGGCGCAGCGAACCCTGGAGGGCATATGGCTCGAACGCCTGAGCGTGCCCAGGGCCGGTCTTCGGACCGTGGAGGCAATCCGCCCGATCTTTCGGGACTGGATGAGGCGGCGACACGGGGTGCTAACCTTCCGTGTTGTGCAGGTTCTGACCGGACACGGTTGTTTCGGCAGATACCTGCACAACACGGCTCAAAGGGAGAGCAGTGCCCGCTGCCACGACTGCGGCTGCGACAGCGACACGGCGCAACACACGCTGGAGGCTTGCCCGGCGTGGGCGCCACAGCGTCGTGCGCTGGTCGCGGCCATTGGAGGAGACCTCTCTCTCCCGGCCGTCGCAAAAGCGATGGTCGCGAGAGAGACAAACTGGGAGGCGGTGGCCACCTTCTGCGACGAGGTGATGTCGCAGAAGGAGGCGGCGGAACGGGCCCGTGAGGAAGACCCCCTCGCGGACCCGATCCGCCAAAGGAGGCTGGGCCGGCGAAGGAGGCTTCATGGCCAGCTTCAACCGCCATAGTAGGGGCGGCGGGTGACGGAGTGGGGCTCCGTCACTTGCGCCAAACGCCCTTGCGTGGGGGAACTGCGTCTTGTTCTGCGCAGTTCCCTATCCCCGGTGGGCCCGGATGCGGGCGTTGGTCGCACCGTCTTCGGCGCATGGCAGCGATTGCGATAAGTACCCTGCCGTGCGTCGAAGCCGTGACCTAGAGGAACACGTCGGTTTTTAGTGGGTATGCTGGCTCTTTACACCAGTGACTCCCACATAACCCACACGGCGGCCCCAATCGCTGTGTGGGTATCCATAAAGGATTTTCCGACGCTAAAAAAAAAAAAAAAAAAAAAAAAAGGTTAGGTTAGGTTAGGTTAGGTTTCCGTGTGCGGTTTCCAGTCTGCCATCGGACGCGTCCCCCGGGTTGCGGATAGGGGAACGCCCTCCAGATATGGGGGGTACCGGCTGCGGCCGGCGCGGACAATACTGGAAGTGTGGCTGCCTGGTCTTTTTAAGGGCGGGCATTGCACGGCCACACAATCCCGTAGCCCTCACGTTTTCGTGGGGGTCGGGGGCTCGGCGCATTGCACTTAGCGCTGGGTCGCGAGGAAGAAAACCTCTCTAAAAAATTACCCTTTGGCGGCCCCAGTCGGGGCAGTGGACCTTCGGGTCGTGGGTTGGCGGCCTCCAAGGTCGCGGAGAGTGTGGCTGCTCGCTCTGTTCTGTCAGGGCGGGCATTGCACGGTCACACTAGCCCGTTGCCCTCACGGGTCGGGGGCTCGGCGCACTGAGCGCTGGGCTGCGAGGAAGAAAACCTCAATAAAAAATTACCCAGTCCGCTCTTGCACTCTCCTCTTCGGAAGAGAGTTTGCAGAGTGGACGGATGTTTTTCGGTGGTCAGACTTCGGTCAGCCAACGGCTTTTGCCGCCACCGACCCAAGCCTAAGTTCCCCGGGGTGGCGATGGGCTGAATGGCCGGGGGGAGCCCGGTCCCAAGCCCCGGAACCTTTTTATTTTCCTTTTTCTTTTACTGTCTTTTTGTTTTTCTTTTCTGTTTTTCTTTTGTTTAATTTTTTCTTATTCTTGTTTTCTTCTATCTTTCTAGTTTTGTTTTTATTTTATTTTTTGTTGATGAAGTCGGGAGAATGTAAACAACAATGGATCAAGCGATTAGAAACACGAATCTCCAGGAGGGTCCCGGTCGCCACGCGGCCGGGGAATCCCTCTCCGCTTCGGCGGACAGCCCCATCGTATCTGGGGGGGGCACTACTCGCTTCGGGGGCGCGCAATCTGTGTGCCTCCGCTACAACGTGGAGGAGTTGAGGAGCCGCGGTGTGCATAGCGGCACCGAGGATGAGAGTGGTCCTGGGACGTGGGCGGAAGCCGGAGGTTCCCGGGACGGAGTGTTCGAAGGAAGGTTCTTCGGAGGAGCGTCGTGCAATTCGCTCGACAGCGATGACTCCGAGAACATCTCCGCCAGCGCCAGCGAGGACGGAGCGCGGGAAGGGCGTGTGCTTCGGAGCGGGAGCCGGAAGAGGACGGCCAAGAAGCCCAGCCCGACAGAAGAATCCTCACGGCCGAAAGTGCCCACGGCACATAGAGGACGGCGCCAGCAGCTTAGGGCGTCGGAACCGAGGACACCAAGTGAGTCGCCGGTACCGCAGAGGGTACACAATCCCAGGCGATCGACAGAGGATAGGGAGGCGGCGGCCAGCGGCGGCTGGCTGGGCGCGAACCTGTGCAGCGATGAGGAGATTGAGAGACTCATGGCGGCTGCACAGAGGAGCTGGGAGCGCTGCCGCATGCCCCCGCCGGGCGAACGCCCCGACGACCCCGCCCTGAGCCTACTGAAGGCACGGGCCCTTGACGACATCGCGGTGGTCACGAGAGTGGCCATGCGCTCGAAGAACCTCAAGGGCACATTTGTCCGTGCTCTGAGGGAGAGCGCAGACCGCCTCGAGGACACCGTGGTGGCGCTGCACGAGCGGTCGGCGTCCTCCGAAGTGAAGAGGCTGCAGGCCGAAAACAGCCGCCTGCGAAGCGACCTGTCACTCCAGAGCGCGCAGATCGACGCGCTCCGCTCGGAGTGCAAGGTGCTGGAGCAGAGGGTCGACCAACTGACCGCCGCGGTGGCCGCTGTACCGGAGCCCAGCATCGAGTGCGCGTGTGGCGGCAGGGCCGCTGCGAACACCGGCGTAGAGGAGGACCTCCCGGTAGTCGACCTGCGGGAGCGACTGGAGCCGGAGCCAGCCAGCAGCAGGGAGCGCGACGACGAGGACGCCCGTATTTTACGGGTCGTGGAGCGCTTCCTGGAAGCGCGGGCGGAGGTGGACAGGGCGGCGAGAGCCACTACCACCACCGCTCCCCCTTCACCGCAGACGACAGTGGAGCGTGCCCCAACCGCTCCCATGGGACAGACGACAGCAGGCGACGACGGCATGGAGCACGACGGCTTCACAGTCGTCAGGAGGAAGAGGGCTAAGAAGAAGCCCCCCTCTGCCCCTACACCGACGACGACCGCGCCGAGGGTAGCACCCGCGCGTCCCGAGACCACCTACGCCAGCGCCACACGCAGCACAGCGCGGCGCGCGCAAACCCCAGCGCAGCCTTCACCTGGGGCGGCGGATGGTAGGAGGAAAAAGAAGCGGAGGAGGAAGAAGAAGGCGGGTGCCCGGATCCGGGTGCCGACCACTGCGGCCATAGCGGTGGTGCTCTCGCCCGAGGCGGAGCGGCGTGGGGAAACCTACTTGTCCGTCCTGACTCGGGCGAGAGCAGCTACCGCGGGAGACTCCGACGTACCGGAGCTCCGCATTAAGCCCACGAAGACGGGTGCCCGTGTCCTCACGATCGCGGGCCAGGATCGTGTGGAGAAGGCTGACGTCTTCGCCGCTCGCCTCCAGGAGGTGATCGGCGAAGACGCCGTCGTCACCAGACCGGTCAAGACGGGGGAGCTCCGTTTGACCGGTCTGGATGACACAATCACCGGGGACGACATCCGGGGGGCGATCGCTCGTGCCGGATGTGTCCCCGGTGACATGGTCCGTGTCGGTATCATTCGCCGCGGCCGGTGGGGCTCGGGATCCGTAAGGGTCACCTGCCCTGCGGCTGCGGCGAGGGATATCGGCAAGGGCGGCCGGCTTTCCGTTGGGTGGAGCACTGTCCGCGTCTCCGTGGCAGAAAGCCGCCCAATGATGTGCCACCGCTGTCTTGGTGTGGGGCACACCAAGCAGCTGTGCCCGTCGGCAGTCGACCGCAGCGACGTTTGTCTTCGCTGCGGTCGACCGGGCCACAAGGCCGCCGAGTGCTCGGCTGCGCCTCACTGTGCGCCGTGTGGCGACGCCGGTTTACCGGCCAACCACATGGCGGGCAGTAAAAGCTGCTTACAG
This sequence comes from Acentria ephemerella, assembly GCA_943193645.1. Lineage (NCBI taxonomy): Eukaryota > Metazoa > Arthropoda > Insecta > Lepidoptera > Crambidae > Acentria > Acentria ephemerella. The sequence continues at coordinate 11,492,419 of OW971889.1, forward strand.
CAGCTGAGGCGCGGCACGCGAGGTAGACCTCTTGGTGGTGGGGGGGGTGGCGACGGCCCTAGGCCGCCCCCACCTGCCCCTGCCGCTGACAGGTCACGGGAGGCGAAGCGCCCTGCCTCGACCCTTTTGGGACGAGGTGGGGTGCCGTCGGGGCGGTCCGCTCAGAGGTCTTTACAACCTCGGAGCGGACCGTCTCGGCGGGCGGACTAACGTCCGCCTCCGCCAAGTAGAGGCCAGCGGGTGCTGATGGGGATCAGTACCTGCATTGCACGGCCTCTGCGATGAGGGATACTCCCCTTGTTTTGAGAGTATCCCATACCACCTCGTGGAAGAGCCCGCCAAGGGCTCGCTGCGACGCTGCTGTGGCGAATGCGATGAGCACCCCATGGCAGCGCCAATTGCGGCGTGTCGAAACACGCAGGGGTTTAGTGGGTAGGACGGGCACCGTTGCCCGGGAGTCCCACATACCCCTTCCCGGTTTCCCCGAATCGGGAAGGAAATGCGTCAATGCATTCCCCTGCGAAAAAAAAAAAAAAAAAAAAAAAAAAAAAAAAAAAAGGTTAGGTTAGGTTAGGTTAGGTTAGGTTAGGTTAGGTTAGGTTAGGTTAGGTTAGGTTAGGTTAGGTTAGGTTAGGTTAGGTTAGGTTGGGGCTGCGAGGAAGAAAACCTCTATAAAAAATCACCCTGGTGGGGCCCTCCTTGTGGGGGCCGGTGGAGCTTCGGCTCGGTGGATGGCGGCCTAGTTGGCCGCGGTCCGTTTTTCGGATTGTGGTGGGAGCGTTTTCGCTCGCGGCGCTCTTGCGCCTTTTTGAACGATCTTCGTTCTTTGACGTGGGGTGCTTCCACACCCCATCACGTCGTCTCTGGGGCTTGCCTTAACTGGCCGGTCCCGACGGAGCTTACCTTCATTGGTCGGCTCAGTGGCCACCTTCGGGTGGCGTGGTATGGCGGGCCTTCAAGGCCCGCGGTGCGGCGAGTTCGGCTGCTGCGGTGTCGTAGTAGTCGGACAGGCTTCGGCCATCGTCGGACAACCTGTAAACCCTCGTCGTTGTCGTGGTCATGTCTCGCGGACGGCGTAGGGAGCAGGGGGCTTGCCTTAATTGGCCGGCCCAAGACGAGACAACGTCTATAAAAAACCCCAAAGGCCTGTCGTTGGGGAACGTGGCGACGGGTCGCCTTATTTATAAGGTGGTGGGCTGGGTAAGTCCACCAGCTAGCGCCAACCCTGAGGACCGCCCGACCCTCAGGTGTATTAGGGTTACCCCGGTGCAGGGGGCACCGCCGGGGTGGACGTTTTATTTCCCCCATACTCGTGGGAATTTTATGGCAGTGTTCAATAAACCCAAAAAAAACCCTTAGCTTAAGTTTTGACGTAGAAGAGTTGTGGACTCGCTCCCTTAGGAGCAAAAAGTCGGCAGAGAAGGCGCCCAGTACTCGGTTGAGTGGCGCGGAGGATGAGGAGTCAGACCAAGAGGCCGGATCAAGATCTAACTTCGGCTCTTGTGTCTCAATCAATACGGTTGGGTCCCAGTCGGGACGTAAAAGAGAAAGAGAGGTTGTGTCAGGTGACTCTGACAGTGCTTCAAGCACAGAGCAAGCGGCTGCGCCTAAAAAGCCGGCTGCAACTGGTGCTGTACGCGGTCGGGGTCGGCCGATTAAAACGGGAGAATATGCGGGGCTGGCTCAGGCCAAAAAGGAGTACAACGCCCAGCTGCGGGAGTCCTTGCGGCTGGAGGCGGAAAGAGAGTTTGCGGAGGAGTTGGCGCAAAGAAGAACGCGCTCTTCTCCTGCAATCTCGCGCTCCGCATCGCACTCAGACGTGATGTCCTTAGGTGAAGAACCTAGTGCAGCGGAGATATATAGGTCCGTACAGAACGAACTAAAGACGATTCTTGATGTGGCGTCGAAATCCACTCACTTAAAAGGCACCTTCCAGAAGGCCTTGAAGCTATCAGCTAGCTCGATAAGTGATCACACGCAGTCACTCCTCCGTTGTACTGTGTCTGAAGAGGTAACAAAGTTGGAGCGCGAGAATCAACGCCTCCGAGCGGATATGGACGAACTGCGCAAGCAGCTGGAGGAATTGCGCGCGGAACGCACGCGCCCTGTCCCAGCAGCAAGTCAACCCCTGGATGGCAATCAAATCCTCCAGGCGGTTTCTACGGTGGTGGACGATAAAATTAAGGCGGCCATGGCATCGGCCACTAATATGTTTAACGCCCGTATTGACGGCCTTAAAACCGCTGACAGACCGCGGCCATCATTGGCTGCGGACAAGAAGAAGCAGGCTGCACAGTCGGACCCCCACTCAACGGGTCGTACGCCGCTAGCTTCTGTGTCGAAGGACTCGCCCGCAATAGTATCTAACTGCGGAACGATGTCCCTTGTTCCTAGCCAAAACTCCCGTCTTCGGACGAAAGGCAAGGGCAAGGGAAAAGGGAAGAAGTCTGTGGCAGTCCCGGTGACCAAAACAGCAGCCCCAAAGGTTAAAGAACCTTCTCCGTCTACTGCCGCCCCGGCTGCCCCAACATCAGAAGAGGGGGGCTGGACCACGGTTGTAAAGCGGGGGAAAAAGAAGACGGCACAAGCAAAGGCACCGGCCTCCCAGCCTAAGCAAAACCCTACGCCCAACTCTAAGGTGCAGGGTAAAGCGAAGGTCAAGAAGTCGCGGAAAGTTAAGGAGCCCCGCACAGCTGCCGTAATTATAACCCTCGGCTCTGATGCGGAGAAGAATGGCCTCTCATATGCGGAGGTCATTAGGAAGGCGCGATCTGCAATTAAGATTGAGGAGCTCGGCATTCCGCCACTCAAGATCGCGACGGCTGTCACCGGTGGGAAGATCCTCCAAGTTTCTGGAGATGATCAGGGAGCCAAGGCTGACGCTCTTGCTGAACAGCTGAGGTCACTCTTTGATAGTGAGGATATCCGAGTCTCTAGGCCCACGAAATGTGTCGAGATTTCTGTTCTGGATCTGGATGACTCCGTTGAAAAAGAGGAGGTTGTGGCAGCTGTTGCTGAAAAGGGCAACTGTGCGCACCACCAGGTGAAGGTCGGGGAGATTCGCCGCGGGTCAAGCGGAATGGGATCTGCCTGGGTGTCGTGTCCCGTTGGCGCGGCGAATAAAATCCTTGAGGCTGGTAGGCTTCTTGTCGGGTGGAGCTCGGCGCGAGTCCGCGCAGTGGAGCAACGCCCCATGAAATGTTTCCGCTGTCTGGAGCGAGGGCATGCTCGACAGCAGTGCTCTGGTGTAGACCGTAGTGACCTCTGTTTCCGCTGCGGAGCACCAGGGCACAAAGCAGCCAAATGTTCAGCAGAGCCGCACTGCGTAGTCTGTGCCGCCACTAAGAGGCCTGCAGGACACATTTTGGGGGGCAGGAGCTGTAAAGCCCCGAATTCCGCCCCAAAGAAGACGAAGATCCCAGCCGCCAAGACCTCGGCTGCTCATAAGGCTGTAGAACCGCAGCCCATGGACACGACACCAATCGCTGATGGCCCTACAACCAGCAGCTAGTGTTCTTCAGACGAACCTGAACCACTCCTCTGGTGCACAGGACCTCCTGTTGCAGACCATGAGGGAGAGGTTCTTAAATATTGCGGTGGCCGCCGAGCCATACTACGTCCCGCCCTGCCCTAACTGGGCCGCGGACATAGACAACTCGGTGGTCGTCATAAGGTCGGCGTCTAATTCTTCGCCCCCCCTCTCAGTTCACCAGAGAGGTCGTGGCTTTGTCGTTGCCAAATGGGGAGACGTTACCATCATTGGTGTGTACTTCTCCCCCAACAGACTACTGGCTGACTTCGAGCTATTTCTCGATGAGTTAGGCTTAGTTGTGCGTCGGAGCGCTTCGTCGCGCATTCTGGTCTCGGGGGACTTCAATGCCAAATCTACGGCTTGGGGTTCCCCGACTACCGATCCAAGAGGTTCTGCAGTTGAAGCCTGGATGGCTATGTTCGGCCTCATACTGTTGAACCGGGGCTCAGCCAATACCTGCGTGCGACAGCGGGGGGGGTCAATAGTGGACTTAACGTTCGCTACCCCCGCTCTCGCCACGCACGTCACTGGCTGGCAGGTCCTGCAAGAGGTGGAGACTTTGAGCGATCACCTTTACATATCGCTCAAAGTGCTCTCCCGGAATGGTCCTGGTCGTTCTGTGGCTCCGTCGTTGTCACCCTTCCCCAAATGGGCGCTCACCAAACTCGACAAAGAGCGTCTCGAGGAAGCGGTGTTGGTCGAGGACTGGTGCGCACCAGCTACCACCACGTCCCTCGACGTTGATGCAGAGGCTGAGCGTTTCCGCGACTCTTTACATCGCGTGAGCGACTCAGCCATGCCACGTGTTCACTGCCAGCCCCGCAAGGGGGCCGTCTACTGGTGGTCGGCGGAGATTGCCGCACTTCGGGCAACCTGTGTGGCCAGAAGACGAGAACTGGCCAGATATAGGCACCGTACTCGTAACGGGTTGCGGGACGAAGTCATGGAAGACTATCTGCATGGCCTCTATACCGAGGCGCGGAGGGTCATGCGGGTAGCCATCTTCAGGGCTAAAACGGAGGCACGGGAACAGATGCTGGAGTCTTTGGACAGCAATCCGTGGGGTCGACCGTATCGTGCTGCGCGCGACAAACTGCGTAGCCAAGGTCCCCCGGTCGCGGAAACGCTGGAGCCACAACTCCTACAAGACGTTGTAGAAGCTCTGTTCCCGTCCCGTGACGTTTATCTTGCACCGCCCATGGCCCCCCGTGGGACCCGGTCTGTCGATGATTACCCGGCGCCTACCATCACTGACGCCGAGTACGATGCCGCCATCACGCGGCTTCGATCGAAAAAGACTGCCCCAGGTCCTGATGGGATCCACGGCCGCGTGCTGGCGCACTCTCTGGTGGAGCTGGAGCCCCGGATGCGTAACATTTTTGATACCAGTCTGAGATCCGGCAAATTTCCGAAGATCTGGAAAAAGGGGCGTCTGGTCCTATTGCAGAAGATGGGCAGGTCTGCCGACTCTCCTTCAGCTTATCGGCCTATCGTTCTTTTGGATGAGACCGGTAAGCTGCTGGAGAGAATTATTGCTGGTCGCATCATTAGCCACCTTTCGACTGTGGGTCCTGACCTGTCTGAGTGTCAGTTTGGGTTTAGAGAGGGTCGTTCTACTGTAGACGCTATCATGCGTGTGAAGGCCCTCTCTAAAGAGGCAGTTTCTCGCGGCGGGGTGCTATTGGCGGTGTCTCTTGATATCGCCAACGCCTTTAACACCCTGCCGTTTGAGTGCATTGCTGAGGCCCTTCGATACCATCGGTTACCTCAGTATTTGCAGCAGATCGTTGCAGATTACCTGCGAGATAGAATTGTCGCTTGCCAGGACAGGAATGGTAGAGTGTTCGAGAGGCGCATGACATGCGGTGTTCCACAGGGGTCGGTTTTAGGCCCCCTCCTGTGGAACATCGGATACGATTGGGTGTTACGGGGTGCCCTTTTACCTGGTGTCCGCATCTTTTGTTACGCGGACGACACCCTCGTAACAGCGAGAGGTACGTCGTTCTCGCAAGTCTCGACCTTAGGCAAAGTGGGGACGATCCAAGTGGTCCACCGGATCGAGAGGCTCGGTCTGCGGGTGGCCCTCAACAAAACCGAGGCCCTCCTTTTCCATGGGCCTCGGAAGGGTCCACCCTCAGGAGCTACTCTTGACCTGAATGGGGTTCGGGTCCCTGTGGGCCCAACCATTAAGTACTTGGGGCTCGTGCTGGACCCGGGGTGGAAATTTTACAACCACTTCCGGGCACTGACCCCCAAGCTCATGGCCACGACTTCTGCCCTGAGCAGGCTCCTGCCCAATGTGGCGGGCCCGAGTGACACGTGCCGCCGCCTCTTTACAGCGGTGGTACGCTCCATGGCGCTCTATGGTGCGCCAGTGTGGGTGGACGCCCTTTCGGCCCAGAATAAGACTCTGCTGCGGCGAGCGCAGAGAGTCATGGCCGTCAGGGTGATCCGGGGCTACCGCACGGTGTCCTTTGAGGCTGCATGCCTGTTGGCCAACACGCCTCCCTGGGACCTCGACGCCCGAGTCCTAGCGGAGGTGTACGAGTGCGGAGCGGCGCTCCGCGCTGAATCAGGGCACCGGCGCATAATGCCGGAGCTGGTCCTGCGCTGGAGGAGGAGGGCGCAGCGAACCCTAGAGGGCGTATGGCTCGAACGCTTGAGCGTGCCCAGGGCCGGTCTTCGGACCGTGGAGGCAATCCGCCCGATCTTTCGGGACTGGATGAGGCGGCGACACGGGGTGCTAACCTTCCGTGTTGTGCAGGTTCTGACCGGACACGGTTGTTTCGGCAGATACCTGCACAACACGGCTCAAAGGGAGAGCAGTGCCCGCTGCCACGACTGCGGCTGCGACAGTGACACGGCGCAACACACGCTGGAGGCTTGCCCGGCGTGGGCGTCACAGCGTCGTGCACTGGTCGCGGCCATTGGAGGTGACCTCTCCCTCCCGGCCGTCGCAAAGGCGATGGTCGCGAGAGAGGAGTACTGGGAGGCGGTGGCCACCTTCTGCGACGAGGTGATGTCGCAGAAGGAGGCAGCGGAACGGGCCCGTGAGGAGGACCCCCTCGCGGACCCGATTCGCCAAAGGAGGCTTGGCCGGCGAAGGAGGCTTCATGGCCAGCTTCAACCGCCATAGTGGGGGTGGCGGGTGACGGAGTGGGGCTCCGTCACTTGCGCCAAACACCCCTGCGTGGGGGAACTACGTCTTGTTCTGCGTAGTTCCCTATCCCCGGTGGGCCCGGACGCGGGCGTTGGTCGCACCGTCTTCGGCGCATGGCAGCGATTGCGATAAGTACCCTGCCGTGCGTCGAAGCCGTGACCTAGAGGAACACGTCGGTTTTTAGTGGGTATGCTGGCCTTTTACACCAGTGACTCCCACATAACCCACACGGCGGCCCCAATCGCTGTGTGGGTATCCATAAAGGATTTTCCGACGCAAAAAAAAAAAAAAAAAAAAAAAAAAAAAAAGGTTAGGTTAGGTTAGGTTAGGTTAGGTTAGGTTAGGTTAGGTTAGGTTAGGTTAGGTTAGGTTAGGTTAGGTTAGGTTAGGTTAGGTTAGGTTAGGTTAGGTTAGGTTAGGTTAGGTTAGGTTAGGTTAGGTTAGGTTAGGTTAGGTTAGGTTAGGTTAGGTTAGGTTAGGTTAGGTTAGGTTAGGTTAGGTTAGGTTAGGTTAGGTTAGGTTAGGTTAGGTTAGGTTAGGTTAGGTTAGGTTAGGTTAGGTTAGGTTAGGTTAGGTTAGGTTAGGTTAGGTTAGGTTAGGTTAGGTTAGGTTAGGTTAGGTTAGGTTAGGTTAGGTTAGGTTAGGTTAGGTTAGGTTAGGTTAGGTTAGGTTAGGTTAGGTTAGGTTAGGTTAGGTTAGGTTAGGTTAGGTTAGGTTAGGTTAGGTTAGGTTAGGTTAGGTTAGGTTAGGTTAGGTTAGGTTAGGTTAGGTTAGGTTAGGTTAGGTTAGGTTAGGTTAGGTTAGGTTAGGTTAGGTTAGGTTAGGTTAGGTTAGGTTAGGTTAGGTTAGGTTAGGTTAGGTTAGGTTAGGTTAGGTTAGGTTAGGTTAGGTTAGGTTAGGTTAGGTTAGGTTAGGTTAGGTTAGGTTAGGTTAGGTTAGGTTAGGTTAGGTTAGGTTAGGTTAGGTTAGGTTAGGTTAGGTTAGGTTAGGTTAGGTTAGGTTAGGTTAGGTTAGGTTAGGTTAGGTTAGGTTAGGTTAGGTTAGGTTAGGTTAGGTTAGGTTAGGTTAGGTTAGGTTAGGTTAGGTTAGGTTAGGTTAGGTTAGGTTAGGTTAGGTTAGGTTAGGTTAGGTTAGGTTAGGTTAGGTTAGGTTAGGTTAGGTTAGGTTAGGTTAGGTTAGGTTAGGTTAGGTTAGGTTAGGTTAGGTTAGGTTAGGTTAGGTTAGGTTAGGTTAGGTTAGGTTAGGTTAGGTTAGGTTAGGTTAGGTTAGGTTAGGTTAGGTTAGGTTAGGTTAGGTTAGGTTAGGTTAGGTTAGGTTAGGTTAGGTTAGGTTAGGTTAGGTTAGGTTAGGTTAGGTTAGGTTAGGTTAGGTTAGGTTAGGTTAGGTTAGGTTAGGTTAGGTTAGGTTAGGTTAGGTTAGGTTAGGTTAGGTTAGGTTAGGTTAGGTTAGGTTAGGTTAGGTTAGGTTAGGTTAGGTTAGGTTAGGTTAGGTTAGGTTAGGTTAGGTTAGGTTAGGTTAGGTTAGGTTAGGTTAGGTTAGGTTAGGTTAGGTTAGGTTAGGTTAGGTTAGGTTAGGTTAGGTTAGGTTAGGTTAGGTTAGGTTAGGTTAGGTTAGGTTAGGTTAGGTTAGGTTAGGTTAGGTTAGGTTAGGTTAGGTTAGGTTAGGTTAGGTTAGGTTAGGTTAGGTTAGGTTAGGTTAGGTTAGGTTAGGTTAGGTTAGGTTAGGTTAGGTTAGGTTAGGTTAGGTTAGGTTAGGTTAGGTTAGGTTAGGTTAGGTTAGGTTAGGTTAGGTTAGGTTAGGTTAGGTTAGGTTAGGTTAGGTTAGGTTAGGTTAGGTTAGGTTAGGTTAGGTTAGGTTAGGTTAGGTTAGGTTAGGTTAGGTTAGGTTAGGTTAGGTTAGGTTAGGTTAGGTTAGGTTAGGTTAGGTTAGGTTAGGTTAGGTTAGGTTAGGTTAGGTTAGGTTAGGTTAGGTTAGGTTAGGTTAGGTTAGGTTAGGTTAGGTTAGGTTAGGTTAGGTTAGGTTAGGTTAGGTTAGGTTAGGTTAGGTTAGGTTAGGTTAGGTTAGGTTAGGTTAGGTTAGGTTAGGTTAGGTTAGGTTAGGTTAGGTTAGGTTAGGTTAGGTTAGGTTAGGTTAGGTTAGGTTAGGTTAGGTTAGGTTAGGTTAGGTTAGGTTAGGTTAGGTTAGGTTAGGTTAGGTTAGGTTAGGTTAGGTTAGGTTAGGTTAGGTTAGGTTAGGTTAGGTTAGGTTAGGTTAGGTTAGGTTAGGTTAGGTTAGGTTAGGTTAGGTTAGGTTAGGTTAGGTTAGGTTAGGTTAGGTTAGGTTAGGTTAGGTTAGGTTAGGTTAGGTTAGGTTAGGTTAGGTTAGGTTAGGTTAGGTTAGGTTAGGTTAGGTTAGGTTAGGTTAGGTTAGGTTAGGTTAGGTTAGGTTAGGTTAGGTTAGGTTAGGTTAGGTTAGGTTAGGTTAGGTTAGGTTAGGTTAGGTTAGGTTAGGTTAGGTTAGGTTAGGTTAGGTTAGGTTGGGGTACTAGGTCAGAGAACCTCCTCGCATGTCGGTTGCATTGGGGGGATCGCCAGTCGCGTTCGATGCTATTGCATCTGGCGCGAACGGTGGGTCTCACAATGTGATTGGCTGGTGTACCCCGGGCACTTACGTGGTCATGTCCTTTTCAGGACATTGCTACGTATTTGGCTAATACTCTGACACCGTGTGGCTGCCTGGTCTTTTTAAGGGCGGGCATTGCACGGCCACACAAACCCGTAGCCCTGCACGTTTTCGTGGGGGTCGGGGGCTCGGCGCATTGCACTTAGCGCTGGGTCGCGAGGAAGAAAACCTCTCTAAAAAATTACCCTTTGGTGGCCCCCCCTTGGGGGGCAGCGGACCTTCGGGTCGTGGGTTGGCGGCCTTCAAGGTCGCGGAGAGTGTGGCTGCTCGCTCTGTTCTGTCAGGGCGGGCATTGCACGGTCACACTAACCCGTTGCCCTCACGGGTCGGGGGCCCGGCACACTGAGCGCCGGGCTGCGAGGAAGAAAACCTCAATAAAAAATTACCCAGTCCGCTACTCTTGCACTCTCCTCTTCGGAAGAGAGTTTGCAGAGTGGACGGATGTTTATCGGTGGTCAGACTTCGGTCAGCCAACGGCTTTTGCCGCCACCGACCTAAGCCTAAGTTTCCCGGGGTGGCGATAGGCTGAGTGGCCGGGGGGAGCCCGGTCCCAAGCCCCGGAACCTTTTTATTTTCCTTTTTTATTTTGCTATCTTTTGGTTTTTCTTTTCTGTTTTGTTTTGGTTTATTTTTGCTTATTCTTCTTTCTTGTCTCTTTTTAGTTTTATTTTGTTTTTCTTTTATGACGATTTGTTGGGAGCTTTGAAAAAAACCATGAAACAAGCGAGCAGAAATACAGATCTCCAGGAGGGTACCGGCCGCCCCGCGGTCGGAGAATCCCTCTCCGCTTCGGCGGACAGCCCCAACGTATCTGGGGGGGGCACTACTCGCTTCGGGGGCGCGCAATCTGTGTGCCTCCGCTACAACGTGGAGGAGTTGAGGAGCCGCGGTGTGCATAGCGGCACCGAGGATGAGAGTGGTCCTGGGACGTGGGCGGAAGCCGGAGGTTCCCGGGACGGAGTATTCGAGGTTGAAGAGAGGTTCTTCGGAGGAGCGTCCTGTAATTCGCTGGACAGCGACGACTCCTTAACCATCTCTGCCAGTGCCAGCGAGGACGGAGAAGGGCGCGTGCTTCGCAGCGGGAGCCGGAAGAGGACGGCCAAGAGGCCCGGCCCGTCGGAGGAGTCATCGCGACCGAAAGTGCCCACGGCACAAAGAGGGCGGCGCCAGCTTAGGGCCTCGGAACCACGAACACCGAGTGAGTCGCCGGTACCGCAGAGGATACACAATCCTCGGCGGTCAGTAGAAGACAGGGAGGCGGCGGCCAGTGGCGGCTGGTTGGGCGCGAACCTGTGCAGCGACGAGGAGATCGGGAGGCTTATGGAGGCTGCACAGAGGAGCTGGGAGCGCTGCCGCATGCCCCCGCCGGGCGAGCGCCCCGACGACCCCGCCCTGAGCCTGCTGAAGGCCAGGGCTCTGGATGACATTGCGGTGGTCACGAGAGTGGCTATGCGCTCCAAAAACCTCAAGGGCACATTCGTCCGTGCTCTGAGGGAGAGCGCAGACCGCCTCGAGGACACTGTGGTGGCGCTGCACGAGCGGTCGGCGTCATCTGAGGTGAAGAGACTGCAGGCGGAAAACAGCCGCCTCAAGAGTGACATGTCTCTCCAGCGTGCGCAGATTGACGCGCTGCGCTCAGAATGCAAAGTGCTGGAGCAGAAGGTGGACCAGCTGACCGCCACGGTGGCCACCATTCCGGAGCCCAGCAAGGAGTGCGCGTGTGGCGGCAGGGCCGCAGCGAACGCCACCGTAGAAGAGGATCTCCCGCCAGTGGACCTACGGGAGAGGCCGGAGCCAGCCAGAGGCGAGACGCGCGATGAAGAGGACGCGCGGATACTTCGGGTCGTGGAGCGCTTCCTGGAAGCGCGAGCGGAGGTGGACAGGGCGGCGAGAGCCACCACCACCGCCGCTCCCCTCACCCAGCAGGCGACAACGGAGCATGCCCCACCCGCTCCCTCCGAACAGACGACGGCAGGCGACGACGGCTTCACGCTCGTCCAAAGGAAGAGGGCCAAGAAGAAGCCCCACTCTGCCTCGACACCGATGACGACCGCGCCGAGTGCTGCACCCGCGCGATCCGCGCAAGCGAGAACCTACGCCAGCGCCACACGCGATACAACGCGGCCGGCGCAAGCCTCAGCGCAGCCTTCCCCTGGGGCTGCAGGCGGAAGGAAGAAGAAGAGGCGGAGGCGGAAGAGGAAGGCGGGTGCCCGGATCCGGGTGCCGACCACTGCGGCCATAGCGGTGGTGCTCTCGCCCGAGGCGGAGCGGCGTGGGGAAACCTACTTGTCCGTCCTGACCCGGGCGAGAGCAGCCACCGCGGGAGACTCCGATATACCGGAGCTCCGGATCAAGCCGTCGATGGCAGGGGCGCGCGTCCTCACGATCGCGGGCCCGGATCGCGTGGAGAGGGCTGACGTCTTCGCCGCTCGCCTCCAGGAGGTGATCGGCGAAGACGCCGTCGTCACCAGACCGGTCAAGACGGGGGAGCTCCGTTTGACCGGTCTGGATGACACAATCACCGGGGACGACATCCGGGGGGCGATCGCCCGTGCCGGATGTGTCCCTGGTGATATGGTCCGCGTCGGTATCGTTCGCCGCGGCCGGTGGGGCTCGGGATCCGTAAGGGTCACCTGCCCCGCGGCTGCGGCGAGGGATATCGGCAAGGGCGGCCGGCTTTCCGTTGGGTGGAGCACTGTCCGCGTTTCCGTGGCAGAAAGCCGCCCAATGATGTGCCACCGCTGTCTTGGTGTGGGGCACACCAAGCAGCTGTGCCCGTCGGCAGTCGACCGCAGTGACGTTTGTCTTCGCTGCGGTCGACCGGGCCACAAGGCCGCCGAGTGCTCGGCTGCGCCTCACTGTGCGCCGTGTGGCGACGCCGGTTTACCGGCCAACCACATGGCGGGCAGTAAAAGCTGCTTACAGCAGCTGAGGCGCGGCACGCGAGGTAGACCTCTTGGTGGTGGGGGGGGTGGCGACGGCCCTAGGCCGCCCCCACTTGCCCCTGCCGCTGACAGGTCACGGGAGGCGAAGCGCCCTGCCTCGACCCTTTTGGGACGAGGTGGGGTGCCGTCGGGGCGGTCCGCTCAGAGGTCTTTACAACCTCGGAGCGGACCGTCTCGGCGGGCGGACTAACGTCCGCCTCCGCCAAGTAGAGGCCAGCGGGTGCTGATGGGGATCAGTACCTGCATTGCACGGCCTCTGCGATGAGGGATACTCCCCATGTTTCGTGAGTATCCCATACCACCTCGTGGAAGAGCCCGCCAAGGGCTCGCTGCGACGCTGCTGTGGCGAATGCGATGAGCACCCCATGGTAGCGCCAATTGCAGCGTGTCGAAACACGCAGGGGTTTAGTGGGTAGGACGGGCACCGTTGCCCGGGAGTCCCACATACCCCTTCCCGGTTTCCCCGAATCGGGAAGGAAATGCGTCAATGCATTCCCCTGCGACAAAAAAAAAAAAAAAAAAAAAAGGTTAGGTTAGGTTAGGTTAGGTTAGGTTAGGTTAGGTTAGGTTAGGTTAGGTTAGGTTAGGTTAGGTTAGGTTAGGTTAGGTTAGGTTAGGTTAGGTTAGGTTAGGTTAGGTTAGGTTAGGTTAGGTTAGGTTAGGTTAGGTTAGGTTAGGTTAGGTTAGGTTAGGTTAGGTTAGGTTAGGTTAGGTTAGGTTAGGTTAGGTTAGGTTAGGTTAGGTTAGGTTAGGTTAGGTTAGGTTAGGTTAGGTTAGGTTAGGTTAGGTTAGGTTAGGTTAGGTTAGGTTAGGTTAGGTTAGGTTAGGTTAGGTTAGGTTGGGGTACTAGGTCAGAGAACCTCCTCGCATGTCGGTTGCATTGGGGGGATCGCCAGTCGCGTTCGATGCTATTGCATCTGGCGCGAACGGTGGGTCTCACAATGTGATTGGCTGGTGTACCCCGGGCACTTACGTGGTCATGTCCTTTTCAGGACATTGCTACGTATTTGGCTAATACTCTGACACCGTGTGGCTGCCTGGTCTTTTTAAGGGCGGGCATTGCACGGCCACACAAACCCGTAGCCCTGCACGTTTTCGTGGGGGTCGGGGGCCCGGCGCATTGCACTTAGCGCTGGGTCGCGAGGAAGAAAACCTCTCTAAAAAATTACCCTTTGGTGGCCCCCCTTGGGGGGCAGCGGACCTTCGGGTCGTGGGTTGGCGGCCTTCAAGGCCGCGGAGAGTGTGGCTGCTCGCTCTGTTCTGTCAGGGCGGGCATTGCACGGTCACACTAGCCCGTTGCCCTCACGGGTCGGGGGCCCGGCACACTGAGCGCCGGGCTGCGAGGAAGAAAACCTCAATAAAAAATTACCCAGTCCGCTACTCTTGCGCTCTCCTCTTCGGAAGAGAGGTCGCAGAGTGGACGGATATTCGGTGGTCAGACTTCGGTCAGTCAACGGCTTTTGCCGCCACCGACCTAAGCTCAAGTTTCCCGGGGTGGCGATGGGCTGAATGGCCGGGGGGAGCCCGGTCCCAAGCCCCGGAACCTTTTTATTTCATTTTTATTTTTCTATCTTTTGGTTTTTCTTTTCTGTTTTTCTTTTGTTTATTTATATCTTCTTCTTGTTTTCTTCTATCTTTTTGGTTTTGTTTTGTTTATTTTTGATGACGAAGATTGGAGTTGAATTTATCATAATGGAAAAAGCGAATAGCAACACGGATCTCCAGGAGGGTCCCGGTCGCCACGCGGCCGGGGAATCCCTCTCCGCTTCGGCGGACAGCCCCAACGTATCTGGGGGGGGCACTACTCGCTTCGGGGGCGCACAATCTGTGCGTCTCCGTTATGACATGGAGAGGCTTAGGAGCCGCGGAGCGAACAGCGGCACCGATGAGGAAAGTGGTCCTGGGACGTGGGCGGAAGCCGGAGGTTCCCGGGACGGAGTTTACGAGGGAAGGTTCTTTGGGGGAGCGTCGTGCAATTCGCTGGACAGCGACGACTCCCTAACCATCTCGGCCAGCGCCAGCGAGGACGGAGAGCGGGAAGGGCGGGTGCTTCGCAGCGGGAGCCGGAAGCGAACGGCCAAGAAGCCCAGCCCGACAGAGGAGTCCTCACGACCGAAGGTGCCTACGGCACAGAGAGGACGGCGTCAACTCAGGGTATCGGAACCCAGGACGCCTAGTGAGTCGCCGGTACCACAGAGGGTACATAATCCCAGGCGATCCACAGAAGACCGGGAGGCGGCGGCCAGCGGCGGCTGGCTGGGCGCGAACCTGTGCAGCGACGAGGAGATCGAGAGACTCGTGGAGGCTGCACAGAGGAGCTGGGAGCGCTGCCGCATGCCCCCGCCGGGCGAACGCCCCGACGACCCCGCCTTGAGCCTTCTGAAGGCCCGGGCACTAGACGACATCGCGGTGGTCACGCGAGTGGCTATGCGCTCGAAGAACCTGAAGGGCACATTCGTCCGTGCCCTGAGGGAGAGCGCAGACCGCCTCGAAGACACCGTGGTGGCGCTGCACGAGCGGTCAGCGTCCGCCGAAGTAAGGAGGCTACAGGCGGAGAATAGTCGCCTGCGTAGTGATCTTTCACTCCAGAGCGCGCAGATAGACGCGCTGCGCTCGGAGTGCAAAGTGCTGGAAGAGAAGGTAGACCAGCTGACCGCAGCGGTGGCCACTAGACCGGAGCCCAGCAGAGAGTGCGTGTGTGGCGACAGGGCTGCTGCCGGCGCGGAAGAGGACCTCCCGACAGTCAACGTTCGGGAGAGGCTGGAGCCAGCCGGCGAGATGCGC